>NW_019379813.1:589317-603954 GCF_000648655.2 Copidosoma floridanum
TGCTATGTCCGACTATGAGTCCTACTGTAGCATCTCCTTTTGGTGGTATAATCTGGGCCTGTTTTTTCACCTCCAATATATAAAAATACATTTAAATTTAGTAAAGTTAGACCGTGGCTTATACCTATGAATATTAATTATAATTAGATTGAGTGGACCTCATTTTTACCTACAGGTATATGAGATATAAGTATAGTTATAGCTTACCAGCATATTATTCTTTGATCTTCAATAACGATAATTTTAATAAGAATTAATACTGGTGGTATATGTAATATTATAAATTTTATTGCTATTTATTTATTTATTTTTTTTTAATTTGTTACAATGTAATGTCATTATAATACAGCTTTTCTTTATTTTTCTACCATGTATCACGTGTTTTTGTTATCTAATTTTACACTTAAACATTAATTTTCTACAAAAATGTTTTGTTATGCAACAGCTTACTAAAAATATTCCATAGAAAAGTTCGCTTCTATCTCCCGTGTCTTCTTATCTTACTATACAATTCAATGAAATAAAGAACAATGTCATTCTCAATATTCAATGACCTATTATTTGTTCTTCTACATTATTTTGTAATTTAAAATTGTAATAAAAAAAAATTTAAGTACACTTACACGATGGAATGAAAGATATCTTAAAGTTAAATTGTACAATTGCATGTGAAATATGGTTCTACGTCTAGCATTACGAAACTATCATCTTTGATGTTTCTCAATTTCTTAAATCGATTTAAAATTTTTTTTCTTATAAATTTCCTAACGATTCACATTTAATAAATATTGGTGAAAAAATTTACCAACGGGTGTTTCCGAAGAAAAAAACAAATGTTGAATCTTACAAGTATTTATAATACTTTGGTTCAAATTTTTCTATTTTCTACTTACAATATAATAGTTCTATGCCACATGTTAAAAAATTCCCATTATCGCAGCTCGATTTATTGCTGTTTATTATTTTGATTGCTCTAAGATATGCATAAATTGGAAGACCTTAAAAAAATAAAGCACAGCGATGATCTTGTTTATTTATTATGCTTTTTTTTTTTATTATAATTTTATAACAAAACGGACAAAAAATTCTAAAATATCTTTTACACAACCAATTCAATTAATAAACCAAAGTCTCTCTTGAAACAATTACAAAAAAAAATAAAAATAATAAAAAATATTGACAAGCGCAGATATTTTCAGTAAAGTTAAGAAATTTCGATAAACGCTGTGCTATATTCAAATATTGCATCAAGTCCAAAATTTGAAAAAAAATTCATAATACGCGGAAGAAAGTTAAAAGTGCTTGAATAAAATATGCTCGTGCACTCGTATTTATCAAAAGGAATAAATTTGAGCGCGTATTAAACTACCTGGAATGTCTTAACTAATTGTTCCGACTTACGTGTAAAAATAATCACATTTACATTATGCAATAATTCCACTCTTGGAAACACATCGTACGATTGCCGTGCAACTTAAAAAAACATCACAAATGGCAGAAAGGTGTTTAGTAGCTACACAAAACGGTGATACGCGCAATTCAAGCCGTTAAATCCTCACGCAGACAAGAATCGTTACGTATTTACGGGACTCTATTTACAGTTTTAGTACCCTACAAGTCGCTAAAAAAGAAAAAGAAAAAAAAAATTTTTTAATTAAAAATACTACACGTACGAAATACTTAACCCGAGGTGTCAAAAAGCATACGCACACATGACCCCACTTAGATTCAACCCTGCACTTGAAGTACAGCGGAACTTGTACATAGCGAACGTGACAAAAAATGAAAGGCAATTTCATCGAACATTCTTGAGATCAGAGTTAAGGCATTAAGTAGTTTGGTTCAGGGACAGCTTTCCACCCTTTTTTTCTTACGGATAAGGACACGGTCCCTGCGTGCATGCAATAAAAATATCTAAAACTCCCTACTTTTACTTTTTTACAACACACACCTATCTACAACTTAAACTAATGAAATAGCCTAATTTTACGAGTGTAAGATTTGTTCGTTTTGATTGTTGTTGAATGATTTCGCATTTACACCAAAATTTCGCCAAACGACAGAGAGCACGCCAAGCTCACATTTTAATGCGTAAAAAAAACATTTCCCGACGCATGAAAAAAAAAAAAAAAAAAAAAAAAAAAAAAAAATCCCATACTCATCCATACGCAATCACACGACGAGAGTAACGGCCTAGATCACAGTGTCCTGGTAGGCGGGTGGTCCACTGAGAACGAACTGCTTCTGGCTCTGCCTGACGACGTCCGATCTGCTGGGGACCTGGGGCGTGGCCCTCACCCCGTGGTAATTGCTGTAGCTCGACCTCGCGCTCGCTGGCCTGTTGCCGTACACCTCGTCCAGGTCCTCGCCGTTCAAGCTCTGTATGCTGGTTTGTTGGAAGGTGGGGTTGCTCTGTCCCTGCCACTGCATCGGGGCGTTGCTGGGCACCGCGAGGGTCAGGATGTTCTGCTCGCTGGCCCCCGCGGCTCCCATCAGGAGATGGGCATTGTGGTTGTTTATGATGATGTTGCCGGCGGATGCTCCCTGCCAGCTTTCGGCCAAGTGGCGCGTCGAGCTCGCTGATTCCCAGTTGCTCGGGCCCAGGGTGGCCTGTGGGGGTGGGGGCGGGTAGATCGGCGAGTCTTGCTTCCAGATGTTGGGCGACGATGCGCTCAAATTTATCGCTTCGAGCTGCCAGCTTGGGATGCTTGGGTGGCCTGTGGCACGGACAAATCGGGATTTAGTGGGATGATCGCTGTCGTCGAGGTGGTATCTTTTACCCCCCATTGCTCGTAAAAGTATTTTGTATTGTTGTTTGCACATTTTAAGTATACGTTTTGTGAAAAGATTATAATCTAAGAATCATTAATTGGTTAATTTTATCATTTTATTTACAATATTAAAAATTACCGTCGATATGGATAATACGTCTAATGAATCATGTAACCCATTTGGGTGAAATTACTTGTAAATGAAATATTTTCGTGCCATTCGTGGCCATAAGGAAACACTAAGATAATTTTTTCATATCGTTTAAAATCTTTTTGCTTCATTTTTTTTATCTTAAAAAATCCTATGATTATTCGTGGTAAGAAAAAAAAAAAATTTACCAAGTTCCGTCATTGGTAAAACACTAATAATGAACTGTACAAATTTAAAGAAAATCATAAAGTGTCTATACTTGAGTATGTGCACAGACCTAAGCCATGAAAAAAAATTCTAAGGTCATGTTCTCAAGATATGAAAAAAAAAAATTACTTTCTACTCCGAGAAGTCGCTAAATGACCCTATGACGACTTACTTCAATAATGCATACTCAAAGTGATTTTTCAGGGACGCAGCCCTTTGATTGTAAACAAAAAAAAGGGGAAAACCAAATTTGTACTCACTGGTGTTCCTCTCGCGGTCCCAGCGCCCGGATATCCGATCGTAGTTCAAGTTACCATGCGACAACGAGTTAACGTACTGGTTGGACAAAGCCGTGCTAATGATAGCCGGCGAGTTTGCGTACAGGCTCTCCTGCTGGTCCATGATTCTGTTGACGGGATTTTTACGCCTGGCCGATTGCCTCGAGGCCGTGGAGCTGCGCAGCCGCTGGTTCGAGCGCCGGTGGGTACCATCCCTGGATATCACCGAGCGCCGCTTGACCCTCCGGGGCGTCATTGGCTTCGGCGACACGTTGTCGTCCTGGTGATGCTGCTGCTGCTGCTGCTGCTGTTGTTGCTGCTGCTGGTGGTGGTGCTCCTGTCGGTTTTGCTGGTGGTGGTGGTGCTGGTGGATCACGGCGGGTTCTGGACGCGTGTACTCGATGCTGTACAGCGGCCGCGGTTGTTTCTTTTTCTTCTTTCTAATTTGAGCTGCGACGGTAGCGTGAAAATATTTTTAGGGATGGGGAAAAACTCGCTGGTGTCTTTCTGTAGGGCTCAATTTTTTTTTTTTTTTTTTTTTNTTTTTTTTTTTTTTTTTTTTTTTTTTTTTTTTTTTTGTTTCTAAAAAGTATCATTCAAATACGTTTTTTTTTTACCAACTATTAATGAAAGTTTAATTATGCTACAAAGTAACCCAAAGATCGAATGCATCTATTGTCTATATAGTTACCAAGAAACCAGTGTGTTAATTAGAGACAGAAAGAAAGTATAATGTGAAAGGACGATTTTGTCAATAAATAAGCAAGCATGTAAATATTGCGTGTGTTTTTTGCACATTGCACTTTTATTCACCACAAAGTAAATATTTTTGATATTTCGTATAAAGTTTTTCTTTTTTTTCTTTTTTTTTCTTTTTTTTTTTTTTTTTTTTTTTTTTTTTTTTTTTTTTTCTTTTTTTTTTTTTTTTAATTTTACATGAACATTATCGTACAAAGAACTGAAAAATGATTGGCTACATGTATACTACTTTAATATTACTACTTAACAATTAAAAATCAAACGCTATAGATACAGTGAAGAACACATCAATCACTATAGTAATGAACAAGTTAAATAATAATAAAAAAACGAGCTTATATGTATTTTTTTTTCATTTATCGTAACGAATCTTAAGTAAAATCTGACCCTCAAAATTGTATATATATTATTTGTATGCAACTTCGACAACTTACGAGTCTCGTTTTTTTTTTCAAATCAATTCTCAAAGTTAACACCTTCAGCCGTAAAAAAGTGAAAAATCTGTTAAACAAAAAAAAAAAAATTTTTTAATGTGATACTTGCACGCAAATGCAATCGACAATCTAGATGGTGTTCTGAATTAAGATGAAATTACTATCCTCAAACGTATATTTTATATGATGTAATATAAATATTTTTCTATACATCAACTACGATATTTGGCATAAAACGATAAAATCTAACGCATAACACGTACGTACACTTACTATATTAAATACGATAAATCTATATATAAAAATAATCTACAAAGGATAAGGCTATTTTGGTTTCAGGCTTCAATTTTGTGTTCCTCCGAAAGACGCATTCACATTTTGTACGACCGAAATCACCAATTATTCGTTACATCAGATGTCTCTTGAGACAAGGCCCGAAAAATCACTCGACTATGCTTTGCTAATTATTAAAATAATTTTACCACAGTATCCTCAAAACACAACGAATCTACTTCACAAAACGCATACAACTAGGACGTCACTTTAACGGGCAGTGCACGCACATAATCCACTGTTAAACAAGATTTGATGAAAACGTGGACATTGCAATTACCTAAGCATATACTTTCGAATCGTTGGCACCAAATAGAAATTTCGTTTGTCGCTCCGCAAACGAAACGCATTCGCGTGAGACTCGTTTTTCGAGTCTTAAATATAGGTATGTACACACACACATATATGTATATATCATACGTATCACAGTCCATTAGTGCGTAATCGTTGTTTATTATTCGTTTATTCTTCAACTTTTTTTTTCTGTTGCTTCAACTCCATATACGTACACTTATGTGAGTTGTGTTGACTGTATGTGGAAAAAAAAAAAAAGAAAAGAAAAGAAACTTTCATCCATTCTTGCGTGTAATAGTCGTTGTCGCGCTTTTATCACATTTGCAAAATCGTTTATCCGTTAAAAATTCACCATGGCTTTTGTATGATTTGAAAACTCGTACACCCTGTGCGCTTACCAAAAGTAAGCTTCTCGTGTCGCGATAAAATTCTTTCCTTTGTTTTTCCAACGCTCGTTATAATTGACGAGGTAAAAGGCACTTTTGAAAATACTTTCGTCGTACAGTACCAGACCCACGTTGTACGGGCACCTCGTACAAGTTTGGCAAAGTGGCAAGTGTAAAATTCAACATTGAAAAAAAAAAAAAAAAAGAAAAAGTACAGCTCCGTACGCGGAGTACAAACAACGAACAACAAGTTTTTTTTCATCCATCACCTGGATTCCTTAAGTCACTTATCGAACGAGTATCGCGCGCCACACGCAACACTGAAACAACTGGTGTTGCAGCCTGTCGGTACATCGTGTGAAATAAAAAATAGAAAAGTACCAAAGTAAGTATATGTATCTCGATACACCCTTCACAGCCGAAAAGTCCCAAAAGGCAGGCACACCATGAATTTCCGACCGGAAAATGTCTTTCTTCTTCCCGAAACGAGCGGTAGAACCCCCAAGTTCGGGTCAATAGTTGTTGACGAACATCGATATGGGCCTAGCGTCGCGACGAGCGTCTCGCGGGGCATGACTGGCACCAGCGGGAGGTGCGGCGCCAGCCCCGTGACTGGCACCCGGAGCGGCCTGCTCCTCCAGCATCGACAGCCTCGGGTCCGAGTGGAAGGACCTGAGCTGCCTCTGGGGCACGGGTAGGGCCGGCGCCGCGCTCGACTGCCTTATGTGGTCCGCCTGGATGGCTCGGGGCCTGTACGAGTTCCGGTTCTGCTGGTACAGCCTTCCGGGCGGGCCAGCTGGGGCACGATTGTACTGACGCGACCTCATCAACGGACTATACGTCACCGGGGGCGTCTGTCTCTGCTGCTCGTGCTGGTACATGGGGTGCCTGTTGAGGCTCAGATTCGGCGTGTGCACCTCAAGACTGTCGTAGTAATCGGGTTGCTGCTGCTGCTGCTGCTGGTAATGTTGTGGTTGTGGTTGTCTGGGGTCCACGGCTGCTCGGAGCTCGTCCACGGGGTTGGAGTAGTTGGCGCACTCGAGCACGGCGGGCGAGGGGCGACCGGGGGATGCCCGGCTGAAGCTGCCACTGGGCGAGCCGCCGTTGCTGTACTCGGCGTTGGAGCGAAGGGCGGCGCGGGCGCGATTATTAACCGCTACGGAGTACATGGGGCTGGCGGTGGGCGGGGCCGCGGTTTTGCGGACGGTTTGCTCGTTGAGGGTGCCCGAGGAGGCCGAGCCGGCCGTGGTCGTGGTGTTGGTCGGGTAGTAGTAGTAGCTGTTGTTGAGGTCGCTGAGGGTGCCGGTGGCGCTGGTCGAGGCGGTCGTTAGCTTGTTAGCGGCCCCGTAGGCGGCGGGCAGGGCCGAGTAGCTCACGTACATGGGATGGAGCGGCGTGTGCCCGGCCGTGCCAAAGTCACCGCCTCCGACAAAGTCAACTGGAAAATCAGGCGGTGCACGCAAGTGCGTTGCTGTATACACACATGGCTTTTTCTTTTTTTTTTTTTTTTTTATGTATTTTTATATTTTTCCCTTCTCTTTCGTCTCTTCTTGAGTTTCCCGCTCAGTTCTGCAGTTTTCATGGAAAAGCTTTTGAGGATCGGTTCTTTTGTCCGGATTATATCTCAGCGAGCGCTTTCGCTACGGTCGTGCGTTTATCGCGTCGGTTTTTCGTTCGTTGCGTGTTTGCGAAGTAAATATTATGTACGCTCGAGACGCGACGGATCGTAGCTTGCAAACATACGTGAGCCATAGTTCAGCCACTTTCGTGGTCGTCTTCAATTTTTATTCCATACGCCATTAAACGTGTAACACTCGTTGGTGCAACCTTACATCCTATGATAGAATTTTCTACGGTTCGTTTTTTTTTTTTTTTTTTTTTCCAACAAGTACAATGTGTAGAGCCAAAGAATAAAAGATCAACATTGAGATTGTACAAATAAAGTAAAAAATTTGAGTATGAGAAGCGGATGCAATTGCCTTATACACGTAACAAAAAAAAGTATAATATCTAATGATTGTATTTTTAGTTTGAAAGTTCTACGAATCTATTATTTAATGTATATAAAATATAAAAGCAGTCTAAAAGATACAAAGCCAAAGTAGTCTACGAGTGCTTGTATGTAATGTAATATATGCATGCGGAGAACTGATTCCCTAAGGTTTTCCATGAATATCTCGACAGATTTTTACCTTTTTTTTTTTTTCACGGTGAATCTATTTTTTTAACGTTGGCGAATAATTAAGAAAAAACGTTTGATTGTTGAAAAAAAAAAAAAAAAAAAAAAAAATCAATGATCAAAGTACTTCTTATTTACTCGTATATACCAAAGGTTTATGAGTGTTAGGTAGAAAAAAAATCCACACACAATAGATCAATGAAAAAACTATTAAATCAAAAGGAGGCAAAACAACAAAAACAACAACAACAACAACCATTCGTCCGAAATTCGCATGCAAGATTAATCTTTCTCACAAGTGTGTAGCACTTACCATAATGAAGGGTCAAATCCACCAATGAAATCAACTGCAACCGACAACCCCCTCTTTACTAAATACTGTTAATTGTTATTGCTTATACCGCGATCACCAGAGTTAATTTAATCGTTATAATCAACAACGTGGTTGCGTAGTCGTATATAACAAAAAAGTCGTGTCTTGTGGTTAAAAAAAAAAAAACAAAAAAAAAACGTATCAAATACCACACTTGCACGTGAAAAAATTTTTGCATTTGCAATATTGTTAGGTTACATTATATATTATATACAGGTGTACAACAACGTGATAAATATAAAATATACACTCTAGCGAGTTAATTGGTAAAAGTGTGAGTTGCGCGTGGCTAGAAAAGCTCAATTAGTCAAAACAGTAATTGTTGATAGCAAAGTTTTTTGTTTTTCGTAAATTTGTCAACTTACAGCTGTCGTCCTCCTCCATGAACATTCGACTCAGGCAAAGGCCGCTTATCACCGACAGGATCTAACAGGGGACACGAAAATGCAAATTTCATTTTTCATTCGTGTTTTTTTTATGCATTTATTTAAAATTCTCACCGATAGAAAACATTGTACCGACGAGTGAATGACTTCGATGACTTCGTATTTGAAGAGACACCCTACGACGTGATCGGGCCGGATGGGCCTGTAGAGATCGGGGTCGGGCACTGTGTTGTTTGACTGCTCCTTGCAGCCCGGTCCGTTGATCAGCCACCACGAGAAACTTCCTGTGCCAAAGTTCAGCAGGTCATCCCGCTGTTATTTAAACAATAATAAAAATTATAAGACACGTAATTTTATTTTCATTTGTTATTAAATAATCAATTACGTGGGAATTCATTTTTTATCCCAAACTTTCTGTAGGCGAATAAATTTTGGTGTTAAAAATTATCTGTTTCTTTAAAACATTTGCATGAAAACATACAAAATCTTTAAGTTATTTTTTTTGTGAAGCAATACTAAAAGATATGTTTTAAGTTAAATTTTTTAGATAATACGTTTTTTTTGTTACATTTTTTTTTTTTTTTTTTTTTTTTTTTTTTTAAATAACAACATCTAAAAGTTACATTTGATATATTGTGAATATTCTATAAGCGTTGAATATTCCTCTTTCTACTGACTAATCATTTAGGAACCATTGTTTTACGAAAAAAACTAATTAATGAAAATCAAATTTGAACGATTGGCATGAACTATTATTTCAACTTTTTTGTTTTACTTATGTAAATTTTGTTATCCCATCACAAATATGTAATTGTAATAATTTTTAAAAATTATTTTTCATTTATTGATTGAAATTCGACTGGTAATTTTTCAGCACTTAATTCATTGAGTAATTTTTTAAAGATAACTTACATACTGACAAACTAAAATAAAAATTGTAAAATAAGTAAACTAAATACGTAAACTTTTTTCGAATGCATCTAACAATTTATCACCATATATTATGGTATTATTGTTTAAGTCAATGAGTTTAGATTTTTTTAAATTATCTGTCATTGTTACAAGTTTTCCAGAATTTTGAAATATTTAATGTATGGATATCTTTTGAACTAATTCTAAATTTTGTCATACATTTCTATCAAAGTCTTTAGTTTATTTTTCATTTGTTCTTAGTAGTCTAATTGTTATTCTTCAAAATTTACTATAATATAATATATAATACTATTGTTTCAGTGTGTTCAGAGTGTTCAGTTCTTTATGCATAAAAGAAATAAATTTTTTGAATAAATTTATATTGGAAGACACGTAAAGTTACCTTCTGAAATTTTAATTTTTCAACCATGATATTAACAAATAATATTTAAAGTTAAATTTTGTATTAGAAATCTAATTGTCGCGCATAAAAATACATTTTATGTACAAAAGTATGGATCATCAAAAACTATTAATTAACAAGTCCGTCGAGTAGATTGCATTAAATGATTGTCACGTATTTTCTTTTTTTTAATAACTCACCTGACGGACAAAACGGACATGAATAATTTTATTTCCATCCATAGTAATCATACACAATTAAAAAAAGAAAAAAAGAGTTGCACTAGCACTATCAATTTTATTCCGTGAATGCAAACAAAACCATCGTACGGATCATCCTCCTCTTATATAATTAAACCGTCGACGAAACCATACACCCTGCATCGCACACGCATAGTCATCAGTTTCAGCACAACCGTACCAAGTGACAATAAGGAGAAACCTTGGCGTCCCGCATAGATAAGAATAAAGAGAGAAGCGAAAGAAAAAGAAAAAAAATAAATAGTAAGTAGAGCAGCGTCCAATTTACTCTCGGGACAGCTGAACCGACTCTCCAATAGATTCGCACATTTTCAGTGGGCACACGCGCAATTATCACTTTTCTCCCTCCATGTGTACTTCGCTCGTGTGACTCACCTTATCCAGACCTCCGACTTCGAGATAGAAGCAGATCAGAAAAGCGTTCCAGCTCAACCACAACACGTTCCACACGCAGTACTGCAACATACGAGAAACAAAAAATAAAATAATTTTTTTTTTTTTTTTGCAACGCTATACGCTGTGTTTTCTTAATTATTAGGTATAGATATTTTATCATCCATCCATTAATATGGCAACGCGTTCATGTCCTTCGTATGATGATACAAGTTTCCTTAACTGAGTATATTGTGACTAACACTCCAAGAATGCCCTTTATACGTTATACTTGTACGCTGCATATGTGAGCCGAAGCGGGTCAACGGCCACCGTTGCCGGTTTAAACGTATATGTGTGTAAAAGCACGCGTGAAGTCTGCGGGTTTCTCTACAAGACTACAATGATACATATACAATTTATACGTATGTAGGTATGTCAAAGTGCGGCCCAACGAAGATTCTCACGCTTTGTTTTTTTTTTTTTTTTTTTTTTTTTACAGTGAGGCGCTCTTTTCTATCAAGTAGCCCCGCGCATTTGATTAATTAGCGCTACGGAGCGAGCTCGTGTCGGATATTTCATACATCGGACTAGACGGTGATCTTTTTTTCATCAAAAATTTAAAACAACGCCTTAATACGATATTCATATAAACGGGTGTGACTGTTTGCCCCACGGGATTATCCAACTATGGGTCATTTACGCATAAAGTTGTTGAGAGGGAAAAAGTTGTGTAGGTCTCGCGTGGCCAAAACTTATTCAACAACTATGTAACTTTGGTTTAAAACAAAACAAAAACATTGCCAACGATAAGAAAAATTGAAAGAAAGAATTTTTTGCAATAAAAATACTGAAAATTACTGTAGCTGAATGATGCACTGATAAATTTTTAAGATAAAAAAATGTGTACAACAAATGTTTTCCAACCCACCACAAATATAACAATGAAGTACTACACTGCCGGAAACGTGAAATTAAATAAACACTCGTACACGCGAACCGTACATATATAGAGATGGTATCGATCCGTTGGTTGGGGGCCGATATCGATCTCCAGACGTTTTGGAGTAAACGCAATCATCGGTGCATTGCACGCGTATATGTATACCTAACCGCGCACCTGCAGCTTGGCAAGCCCCGTACAAAGTGGATCACGGTGGTTGGCTCGTGTGTATTGGAAAGGTGTCTTAATTGAGGAGAAAGCCGCATCTTCGAATGCCTTTTCTTTTCGAGATCGACGCACGCGCCCGAAGAAGCTCGACGAGGGAAAAGTTTTTTTCGATAGCTTTCGAGATTTTCTCCTCGTCACGGCCCATCCGGGATTTTTGCTATTTGTGTTTATTATCGATTGCTTAAGTTTTAAATGAACGCGTGCACTTACCGATATGATGTATTTGGGTCGGTACTGGAAGGCTCCGAAGAACCCGAGGATCACGAAAATGATGTTGAAAAAGTTGACGAGTATCGGCACCCACATGAAGCCCAGGAAGTCGAACACTTGGCGCTCGCTCGTTGTTATCTGAAATTAAAAAGGAAATTCGTTATCAATTCGGGAAATCGGATGATACGCTGTTCCGTGGAAAATTAGAACTGAGGGAGGAGGATTTTTTATAACTACGAGAAGAATTTCTTATGTATGAATGATGAATTTCGCTGTGAGACGGTCTTAATTTGCGGCAATTATTCTGTATTCCACCCGTTCTCACTACTGTCACGGAAATTAAGGCATATACGTTTGGGCAGCCGGTGTAGCGAGAAGTTTGCTCTATTAATAAGTAGTTTGGATAATTGTGTGCTAACGTTTGTTGAGTCTATACTATTTTGTCGAAGCGAGTATTTTATCAAAACAGTAGTTGAAAAATGTACGTTTAAAAGCGCGATTGAAGCATAAAGTAACAGAGTAAAAGATAGTACATTGTTTGTGATTTAAAAAAATATTATTTTAATTGTATGGGCACATGTGTATACATGTCAACATAAATCACACATTAGTTTGTTGCAGGTTTTCAATGTTACCTATACACTTCTATTTACATCTAGATAATTTTAAATTTATTTTTAAAAAGCAATCAAATTTATAAGTTCCAAACTAGGTATCAAGATAAAGTAAGATAATGCAACACCTCTTACATTTACATTTTTTAATTTTAATGATAAATTTATCTACTCATACAAAAAATACGGACAAATTAAAAATAGCATCTTGATAAAGATATTTAACCTGAAAAAACATAAATTTTTACCTATAAAAGATGATAGTATTGGTGTGAAGCAGAACAATTTATTTTGATATGACGTTAACCGTTTTACGTGTATAGCGATGATAAAAAGCGTGTTTTCTCTGAATTGATTACATTTTTTCAAGGTTGCGTGAATCACTATATGAATCAGGTAGCAGCAAAGATGGTAAAAAAAGGATATGTTTTTTTTTTTTATATATTTCAGCAAAAATATAAATAAACGTAATGTAAAGTCATCATTAAAGCGTACGGATGCTACCACGTGCTGAGATCATCAGAGTTTTTAATACTTTAGATCTCGTATATTTAAATATTGCACATATTTGTAATAACAGAAAAATCTCTTTTCTAATTTTTCTCTCTCTCTCTCTCTCTTTCTCTATAATATTAACAGACATAAAATTCTGTATTAATTATTTGTTAATATGTTGCCAAAGTGGCCATTATCTGTGTTAAAAAAATTAAATGAAAGTGGCAATTACATATGTAAAAACAAAAAAAAAATTCGTGTATTAAACTTCAATACCAAAGTATACTCAACATTTAGTAGAAAGAGGTAACTAACTGTATGTATATATGTATTTGAATACAATGGGCTGAGTAGGAAGACAATTTAACATAAAGTACACATATTTATCTATTCAAACGACGTGTACTTTATGAATACCTCTTTTTAAGATTCATGATTGCATACATTTCTGTAAAACAAACTAACATAAAATAATGAATACGAGTGCTACACGTTCCATCCCTTTTCTCCTCCAAATAAATAATTCAACCGCTGGAAATGTTAATTAACTTGTCCTGTCCTGTCTTTTGTTTCAAAACAACTAACTAAAATACTCTTCCGCTTTGAAACCAAAAAAAGTGTCCACGCAACAAATAAATTCTCGCAGATCCTAGAATAGACGTCCAAGTAAGAAAATAACAAAAAAAAAAAAGGAATGAAACACGTTGTACGTAAAAATAAAAAAAATAAAAAAAATAATACGTACCATCTGAAGGACGCATATTGTTAGTAGGAAGTGCCTCTTGTCGCACAGTCCCATGTCCGCTGGCTTGCTCGACGTCGTCGTCGTCGTCTTCTGGACGACCTAGCGTCCGGCCTCTCGCAGCACATGCACGCACTCACGATCGTATCAAAACTCCTCTGCCTCGTTTTTCACGTCCGTCCACAATCATCCTTTCCACCTCTTCTCCGACGACACATCACTTGCACGTTTTATTCATATAAAAAATTATTAAAATTTAAATAAAATAAAAAAAAAAAACAATACACTTTCATGCGGTACTGCACAGTCCATTCGGTATAGTTTTGTTAATACAATGAGGAACGGCGTGTGGTTATCCGTTACTACAGCTGAAGTGGCGTCGCCATTTTCTCGCCGAGATCATTCTCCACCTGTGTAGGTGTATCTCTTCTGTGTGGACACACACATACATATGCAGACATAAATATGTGACCATAGATGTATTTGTTATACTTATAGTAAAATGCTAAAATAATACATGGTGACATTATTTTGTGGTTCCAGATTACTCATTTTAAAGTATAAAATTTATGAAATTCACAACAAAAATATATTTGAAAACCTACACTTGTTTCATTGTTAGATATTAGCATTAAATAACTTCAACAGTTTTTGAATTGTATTGTACTTTATTATCGTTGTGTACGCTGCATATGTGAGCCGAAGCGGGTCAACGGCCACCGTTGCCGGTTTAAACGTATATGTGTGTAAAAGCACGCGTGAAGTCTGCGGGTTTCTCTACAAGACTACAATGATACATATACAATTTATACGTATGTAGGTATGTCAAAGTGCGGCCCAACGAAGATTCTCACGCTTTGTTTTTTTTTTTTTTTTTTTTTTTTTTTTTTTTTTTTTTTTTTTTTTT
>NW_019379813.1:606946-656979 GCF_000648655.2 Copidosoma floridanum
AAATATTTTTTTTCTGTTTTTTTTTACAATTATATGATGAAATTAATAAAATCAAATAAATTTCTATTTAATGTGTACAATTCCAACTCTATACAAAATAATCATAAAAAATTTATATTAAAAATATCTAGTTGATTGTACCATGTAGCTAATTCAATAAATGTATTATAATTTTTTAAGAACGCAAGTAGGTACTGACGTATGAAACTTTCAGCACGATCGTTAAAATAAAAAAAAAAAAAAAATGTTTTTTGGGAGAACAAATTAATAATTTACCCTTGAATAATTTTACAAAACAAAAAATAAAAAGATACGTTAGATGCCCGCTAAATTCATCATGAGACTATTTGAAATTACTAGATAAATTTTGTATGCTCGAGCTGTATTCATTCATTTGTCAACCATTAACTAATTGAGTATAAGGTTAAAGAGTTAAATAAAAATGATCAATTTACCATTAATCGAGTTATGGTGAATTCAACCAATGACTTATAAAAAATTGCATGACCGATAAATAAATAAATAAATAAATAAATAAATATATTAAAAAAACACGTGTGTATACCCCCTTCGAGCATATGGATGAAAAAACGAAGCAACGTTAACCTCCAACTTGCAAGATTTTCGCGTGCCATCGACTACCGTCGACACCGACAAGCATTTTACTAAAAAACCTTTTCCTGCCATGCTTCTGGTGCTTCGACGTTTACGACAACGACGACGACGACACTTGGATTCATAACGGTATTCCGGCGAAAGAGCAAAAAAAAACAACCTTGCCCCCCCTCTCTCTCTCTCTCTCTCTCGAGAAAACTCTTCCGATCGATCGGACATTTAGGCTCCCCTGTCACCGAGAACCAGCAGCAACGATGCAACGGCAATGAGAATGCAGGGAAACACCAGCACGAGCAAGACACCGTAAAAGAGCATCGTCGCAGCGATGGCCGAGAAACGTGCCGGCCGCCGGAAGCCGTTGGCCGCTACGACGGCATCCCCGAGAGAGCAGCGCGAGTCGGGGGGAGCAAAAGCTGCTGCCGGAGGTGCTCCACCACCACCACCTGCGGGGCCAGGAAGAACCGGAGGCGGAGGAGCAGAGCGGGCTGCCACGGCTTCCACGAGCGCGTCCCTGGTATCGTCGAGGGGCCGGCGGGTCGTTCGGGAGATGGTAATAATCAATATCAGCTTTGGTCAACGCATTTAGGGTTGGTCATTGCAACGACCGAGTGAACGAAACGTAACTCAAAGTTTGGTCATTCGAGAAAGGCTTGGGTCGAGTTTTCAAGACAACCGATCAGGAGTTTCGCCTGCACGAGATCACCGGCGACGGGAACTGCATGTTCCGGGCCGTCAGCTTTATACTCTGGGGCACGGAGAGCAGGCACAGATATCTCCGCTCGCTGGTATTTCACACGCACTTTTTATATACCAAGTACCGATTTTTTTTTTCAAATCCAAGACATACCGATCAATCGGTTTATTATCTCGACATTATATCATTGACGCGGCAATCGTCACTTTTCCGTTGAAAAAACACGCCATTCCGTGCTGGTTACTACATCACACGGTAATCTTCAGTGTTCAAATAGCATACTCGTGTTTGAAGTTCCAATACTTATAATGTACATATTGTTTCTCTTCTATTTGAATTGCCACTCGGCAATACACGTAATTATCCAATACACTGGAGTACGAGTGTACAGGAATAAAAGTAACCGAACATAGAGATTCGTTATTGGTCCTCGATGCGCAGGTGGTGAGCCACATCGAGGACTCGTGGCGGGAGTTAAAGTCGTTGGTGCTCGCCGAGTGGAACATACGAAGCGCGAGCGATTACGCGAGCCACATGGGGGCGAACGGGACCTTCGCGAGCGAGCTCGAGTGCGTGATAGCCACCAAACTGAACAAGCTCAGCCTGTCGATATACCGGCGAGCCGATGCCTCGGGCAACCTCAGGCGGGTCCTCTACAGCGAGTTGGGCAGACGCGCCGGCATCGCCAATCTCCTGTTCAGCGGGCGCAACGAGTGCGGCCACTACGACGTGCTCCTCCCGCTGTTGGCTGGCAATAGGTCATGATTCTTGTTTTTCGATTAATAGAGACGCTTTGCTCAAAAATTACTCCTTGTACAAATGCGCGTCTATACTTGTATATGTTTCATAATAAACTTTTTTTTTTACTTGCATCAACATCTCGGAGCGTCCGAGTGGGAGCTTTTATTTTGTTATTTTAGACGACAATGCGATTCGTACCTCTACGAGAAATTCATACAAAAAACAAACAAACGCTAAATCAACCTTACTTTGCTATAGATAATAAATATATGTATGTGCTTTGTGATATTATTCACCACATTTTTCTTCTTTTTTTTTTAAATAAGTACTCGTGGCTGTGGTGATACCTCGCATTGTGTGCTTTTTCCATTGTCTGGTACACACCACACCCCCTCCCCCCTTCGTGATGCGAATTTGAGAATTTTCACGTGTCCAGCCACCTCGTGAACGCCGTTATTCCCGCGTACAGCTTACAGCTAAACAAAAAATACACGAGTCTGTAAATTTATTGCATTGTTGCGTCAACCGAAATTCACGAGCTCGCTCGATAAAGAGTATAATGCCTTACCTGAGCTGATAAAACACCTTGGAGCTCCAGGTCGTGCTGATGCAGCACATATCCCGTTGGACGGCCTGTACGACTCCTTTGGCGATTTCCCGCTCGTTTTGCTCGATCGACCTGCAAACGAAAAAAAAAAAAAAAAAAAACACGCAGAGGAGAGAAAATTAAAAATAAAAAAAAAATAAAAATAACTACAACCACCCCCCGTGCGTTACCTTACCTCGGCTCGGCTCTCGGCGCCACAGTCATAAACGTCAGTCTACTCCCGCGACCGCTCAACTGCTCCCCGAGACTCTCCATCAATCCTGCAACCATAAAATATATATATATATGTATTATAGGGAATGGAATTGAACAAAGTTTATACACGTGGTGCACCAGTACGCGTATTTGCACGAAAGGAACCCCGTTGTCTAATTAAAAACAAAACTGTGGATGGGGACGGGTAACAATAAGTGATAGGATACGCAAACCTGCGATCGCGGCTTTCGAGCCCATGTAGGCGTCCTCCGTGGAAACGCTTGGCGTGACTCCAATGACGTGGGCTCTCTCGCGGTTGAGCATCGACGGCAGAAAGGCCAGTACCGTCTGCGAAATGGGCATCGGGTAAAATGAGTGTTTCACCGTAGATTATCGAAAAAAAAAAAAAAAAAAACGGTTGGGCTCACCCAGTAGTGGCTCATGAGGGTCTGGCTGATGGTGTCGAGGAGCCCCTGGCCCGAACTGCCGGCGCAGGTGACGAGCACGTCTACCCGGCCCACGTCCTCCCTGACCTTCTCGGCCAACTCCTTTATCTCGTCCCTGTCCCAGAGGTTGCAGCGATATGCCAACCCGCCATTGGCCAGTGGGCGCCGTACCCTCGACGTTACTCCCTTGGCGTCCCGGTACCTCGGGCCGATCCGCTCCATCCCCGGGTATCGGGCGCGTACGCGCGAAGCCGTCTCCTCGACGTTGCTCTCGGCCCCGTCCACGCAGATCACCGAGCAGCCCCCTCGGGCGAACTCCTCGGCCAGCGACGAGCCTAAGCTCGAGGTGGCTCCTGTTACCTTTTTTTTTTTTTTTTTTTACTATATAGATCAAGATCTTCGGCTATGTGCCCAAGTTGCTTCTTCGAATAATTATTCATATTTGTTTTGTGCTACAACGACTTTAACACGAACCAATGCACACTTGTTCCAAGTTTTTTATCAAATTTCAACCCAAGTTTATTGATTGACTGGTGAAGTATTGTTTAGTAAATTTGTTTTTTGTTTTTTTTTTTCATTGACTTTCACTCGTCAATATCTTGGAAAAGAAGTATACGTATTGGATAAATGTATGAACGACCCCGAATGATGTATAGTATTGTATTTATTCATGCATTACGATGGATTTGCGAGGATGTTTAGGAAAAATACCGTGAGAATCTCACGAGGTGCTCGTATCTAAGGGTATGCGAAAAATTAAGTGTACATAGGTTTGTGGGCGTGGATGAAAAATTACTCAGCAGTTGGTTTTTACCAGCACGACGTCACCGGTGAGGTCACGGGGTGGCTTGGGTAGTGCAGACTTGACTGCAGCGAGAAGGACGAGGAATCCGGAAACGGCGAGTCCCAAGAGAAATTCGAAGCTCAAATAAAACCAAGTGACGGACGAAGGGCCCGTTGGCCCCGATGACACAGCCTCCTCCCGTAATGCCAACATTGCTGTCTCTGTGAGCCTATCCTCACACTCTATTCCGTTACTTTACTCTTTTGTTCACTTTCGGTGTGGTGCTGTAAACAGATTACCTATATTGCAGTCATTGAGCCAGTAATGGTCGAAAATGGGATTATTGGTATTGATTTTTTTTTCCCCCATACTATGATACTATGTCAGATGCTCTTCGCACGATCCAAATGACAACTTTCGTACAACTAGTCACGTATGAATATTTTTCAACTTTATTACTCGATAACTGCACTACTCAAAGACAACATAATTTATAACATAATGTTTAAGTAAATAGACAGCGCTTTTTTTCATAATAACTAACGCATCGCATTGTAAAATTATGAAATTTCATTGTGCATTATTTCATTTTACAATAACTTTACTTTGCTAAAATTATTTTTCCAATTGTCTCTTGTAAAAGGACAAGAAGAATGAAATATTGTTGCTTCGGATCGTTTTTACATTAGAAATTTGTTTTTATCCAAATTATTCCTACATGTTTATATTATTACTGGATTTAATAACAAAGTGTAAAAAAAACACTTCCCGTCAGTACTTTTACAAGCTCGCAAGTCCATTTCACTCGATGCATGCGCTCGAAAAATCGCTCATGGTATTTTCAGCTTGTATGGTGTGTATTAATTAACTCATGCGATTCAATGTATACACACACACACACATATACACACACACATATATATACGATTCAATGTGTATATATATATATATATATATACCTCAACAACGTGACTGCAACCTTCCACGACTAACGAGACGCAACGACCCAGGAAGTATATTTATCGTGCGCTCGACTCAAACCACGTGCTCGTTATAATGTAGATTTATCATTGATTTGTAAACTCGGTTATTCTGACATTTGCTTTAATAGACCGAATTTGCCGCACCGAATTTACCGCACAACAACAACAACAAAAAATAGATACCCATTGGCTTTGTGAGTTACTTTCGTTCTCTTTTCCATCTCATTTCGAATAATCCGCGAGACATTGATAATCTTACGTAATGCACGGATTTTTCGTCACTCCATACTTTGCAGGCTGGCTCGATCGTTATCATATACAAAAAAAATAAATAAATCGGTTGCTACACGTGAATTTGTATGTATATACGCATAAACTTACGTAACACTGACAGCTGCAGGTTTTTGGATATGTATACGTTCATACGTGTACGTATTGCTGTATGTGCTTTATGGGATTTTTATATTTAATTAAATGACAACGTATGAAAAATTGATTTCGATTGATGAATGGATCAATTTTGTCTATTCGTACACAGATCTATGGTCCACGAATAAACACATTAACGCAATTGAGTTTAACCAGATCTGTATTATTTTCGCAAGTGATACAATGATTATATACTACTATTGGAAAGATTTACAGTAATCTATAGTGTGACAATGAATATTACTGTTTTTTGGATTGACTCATAATTAATCATTATTATTTGAAGTTTTTTTTTTTTTTAATTACCACTAAAAATCGTTAAATTATTCATGTGATGTATACGTTATTGCGACAAATATGTATAGGGTAAATTTTTAGTTTATTTCGAAAAATATTGGTAAAAAATACATTTTTTGTCAATAATTTTATTTGATCGAAACGAAACCAAAGACAGTTATCCCATTTGATTGAATATCGTCCGGAATTGTTACAAAAATATAACATTACAGAAAAAAATGCGATTCGTTCATTTATCCTTCTATCAATATGCTAGACTACAATCATTTTTTTTATTTGTTAGACTGTAAATTTTAATGGTTTCCTAAAACTATAAAGTAATTTTAAACTGATTTTGACAAATATAATAATAATTTTTCTCGCACACGAGACAGTCCGATGATAATAAATTGAGAAAAAATTCATCCCATATTTATATTGCACGAAGGGAAAACCAAGTCACAAATCGTACATGACGTTCACAACAAAAGAAGGATATGACTTTTTTTGACAACTCCTTAATCATGGCATACATCTACCTTGTACCACTGAACATTAATGTTATAAAAAAAAAAAATAATAATAATAATAATAATCGGGACATCCGTACCGCACTTACTCCACGAGCATATAATAAATCACTTTGAGAAGTACGCTGGTAATAGTTTAGCAGTGAGATATTGCGCACGTGCCTGCACTGTATATACTTCAACGCATGTATATCCATCATGTACGTGCCTTTCTTCTCACGCACGTGCGCCCCACCTATAGTGTGATTTTATGTACTTAATATCGGTAAAAAAATAGTAATAACCAATGTAGCCGAACTTGTTGTTCTGTGTTATACAACTCGGTATGGTCGCTTACAGTGCACGGCTTGGCCACATTATCGTAAACTGGTGCAGTATAGGTTTGTTGTGCATAAATATGTGCGCGTAGTAAATACGTAATCGTAAAAGGTCCAGCATTCGTCTGAAAAATTATAGGATTCAAGTGGTGGTTGTCGAAATTGAAGATTGGCGCATACGTAGGCGTTGGTGATGAGTTCACGTTTCATAGCACAAAGTTTGGATGTCTAATTTCCACATTTCCATGCATTATACTTTAATTGCATTTTTTTTTTTTTTTTTTTTTTTTTTTTTTTTTTNTTTTTTTTTTTTTTTTTTATAAATTATTTCCGCCTCTTAATTACGCATAATGTGTGAATTTCATCAAGGTGACAATAGACGTGCGATAACAGACATCAAATTTTTATTCTATCGAAGCGAACGAACCCGGAAAATGACTTTCGCTCGAGACTCCAGAGCTGTTGCACTGGCCTAAATTGCGCCAAGGAACACACGTACGCGCGTATATCATATATGCCCGATTAATGTGCCTATATACATGCACACCACCTTTATAGACCGAGATGAAGGCAGTACAGCCACAAGAAAGTCGAACAAATCGACCTGAAATTTTTTTTGTTTTTCCTTTTCTTTAAGCTTCGAGCGCAACAGTGAAAATTGCGAAAAAAAAAAAAATCCATTGTGTCAGTCTGGGAAGTAAAATAATAAGAGAAAAAAAAAAAAAGTTGCAAAGTGTGCAGGGCACGTGCACCGTTTCAATCACGATTACAACTGTCGTTCTAAAAAAAGCCTACAGTTGTACCCCACTATTTTGGTCACCGAGTAGAGATTGACGATTGAAAAGTTTGTGGTATCACGATGTTGCAAATCCGCTGTGTGAGAGAAAAAAAATTTATCTGGAAACGATGAAGTATTGCAAATCTGAATTTTGTTACAATTTTTGTTCATGATGTACTGTATAACATATACATATCTCGATGTATTATAATTGTTTACAATGGATATCTTAAAAATAACGCTTTTACTCTTTCAGCAAAAAGATAAAGCGTATCGGTAAAATGTAAGTTTCATTCACCAAACCCTATACATAATAAATACGTATTCTGTGGAGTGTACAAGTACACGCGCGGGCGCCAATTATCGAGCTTTATTGTTCGTGGGCAGTACAATCCAAGGTGATTTTCCGGCTTGTGTATCGGCAGTATTGGTACACGGACGCTCGCTTTGTCGACTTTTCCCGAGAGTAGATTTCCGACATAGATGGTATACATATACACACGCGTGCACGCACGCCAAAGTTAAGGATAGCCTCTTGTACGTGCTGACGTAAAAGTTACACAAATGTGCAGCAATAAGCCGAATTACCCGACGTAATCATTTGATTGGGAGAAATTATGTTTTCGCGTGTGCACGAGACTACGCGCAGCTATGTACCTATACCGTAACTTTTGGCGAAGTAATGGTATACACATATATACATGTATACCTGTGCGGGCGCCCGATGCCATTTTTTGGTATTTTTTTCTCCTGAGAATCGAGATGGTGGTTCATGAGTATAAGTACAGTACGAGTTTGTGTTTTAATGGCTTTGGCTGTTCGCTGAGTTGGGATTGGCAGTCAATGACAGGCGATTGGTTTTAATAATTTTTGCAAAATTTATCGTGTACTTTTCTGTACTGAACATTAGTTTTGACAAAAATGGATTATCCCTGTCTCTCTTAAGTATGAATGCTCTGATTTGAAAATAGCTGATACTAAACAAACAGTGAACAGAGCGAGATAACATTGGCAAATACTTTTTGTTGGAGGCTTCATTACTCATTAAATTTATACATTAAAAAAGATAAGTGCTAATATTTTACACTACCTTTATTTGCACAATCGAAACTTGAACTTTTTAATATACTTCACGAATTTTATTTCCAATTTATTATATTTACATTTTTACAATTGAAAAATAAATAGATCACTATGATGATTTTCCATTTAATAAATCAGATTCGGTGGAATAATAGTGACAATTTTTTTTTTCGATTCACAGATGGGAATGAGAAATGAATCCGATTTGAAATTTTGAGATTGATTTATAAAATGTTTTCAAGCAAATTATCATAAATTGATATTGCATGTAAAATATTTCAATGGTATGGAAACAAGTTGCAAAAAGTTCTAAGAGAATTCTGATTAATACTTGAATCTTAGACTTCGAAGAAATCACTCTTGAGTGTGACTACTTATATTGTAATTATACACGTGGCAGTTTGATAAATTACGTTTGAATTTTTTTTTTTTTTTTTTTGTAATGATGAACCTAAAGTATGCAAATATAAATACTGTATCATGTGAAAAATGGTAAAAAAAAGGTAAATTGAAAAGTCACACTGAAAAAACACTTTACTACAGAGTTTAATGTTTGTAAATTCAAAGTAACATCGTTAACAAATCGATCTAAAAAGTATATTGACTACTTATTAAAAAAATTCCAATATTCATAACAAAATGTCACTTTGCACAATGAATCTCAAATACTCATTAACAAGTCAAGTAAATTACAAACGATTAAATTTTTTTTTTCTTTTTACTTTCAAAGACAACACCTGCTTTCCTGATGCTCATTATTTTTCACTCACCTGCGTAACCAGCAATACATTATATTTCGTGCATTCAAACGAGGAAACGACAGTTCCGCGTCATTGGCTTTTTTATCCTTAGATAATAACGGCCCCGGAAGAAAAATCTCAGCCATCGTAGAGAGAACTGACGCAACGACAGAACTGCCTTTTTGCGACTAATTTTTCATAATCTTCGTGCAAACTACGTATCCGAGTTCGATTATGTTTTCCTTGAAACACCTGTACATATATCACAACACGATTTTGATGATTTCTGGCTAATTGGTTTGCGGGTATAAAAAAGTTTGAAATTAAGTATCCGTTTTACAAAAAAATTCTTCGACTCCGAGGCATCAATGATAATTTATGCTTATACATTTCCACGATTGCATGTTTTTTTTGTAATTATTTTACTTTATTCGCGAACAATATAAGAATTTCAAGAGTAAATGCTACTCGTAGGTATCAACTAAACCAAAATGTCACTTCAGCTAATTGCATTTTAACGCCTCAAACGCTGTTACGTGATACCATCGAGAAAAAATAAATTATTCTTCTCACGCGTAATAAAAAATACATACATTGGAAACGCATTAAAAACAATACCCAATCTTTTTTTGCAACAACTCAACGGATGTATTCAATTGTCCGCTCTTTTGTAATATTTTTTTTTTTTTTATCATTTCACTTATGCGTTTATACATTTACGGACAAATCGTGATGTAATTAAAAGTCCTGACTACGTTAAATTACCGCAGATGATTTCGAGAGATCTTCTTTAAGCAAAAGCACGAGCGTTATTGGCATCACTTTGTTTCCGATTTCCATTCATTACATCAGAGCCAGAAGCGACATGCAGTTTACGCTCACGTAACTCGATTAATTTGTTTAAAATGTAGTTTATTGTTTTTTTAATTGGTATCAACTTGCCACCCGAAATGAAATAGATTGGTTACGTTAAGAATAAAATTTTCATGGTATACAGTTATTCGAGCAAAATATCCATTTATATTCTGGTACGTGGCCCATGAATCGTAACAGGACCATTAAATGCCAATCTTGAAACGAGTCATATCTATTGACTTTAAAAAAAAATTTCACTTAGCTAAATATACTCAATTAACAAGTTGCGCAACCTATCGGCATAAATTATTAATTATTGTATCAAAGCAATTTGCAATGAATAGAAAATCTTTATCGGGCATCGTGAATGGACATTAGTTTGTCGAGACATTCGGTAACTGTAAATTTTTTAGAAAAAACCAGTGAAAGCTTGATTAGACTGTACAGCGCAAACTTCAAAAGAATAAAAAAATCCAACGTGTGCCGCAAAAAGTGCAATGTAATTTCACGCTTTTTATCGCACGATTTTTCGCTTTGTAAAGAGCATAATACACCTTGGCATGCGATGATCGTTAAGAAAAAAAATAAAATAAAACACGTAACTCGTGATTTACCGCATTTTCACGACGAGCGTCGTAAAGGTTTTCCACGTTTTAACGACCCCATCCTGCACAGCCATGAAAAATTAGCCATCCTCGCGAGAGGCAGTTTATTTAAAGAATTGTCACTCCGTGCAAACACGAGAAAACGAAGAAGACGAGAAAATTTGTATACGTTAAGTATGCAGACTACACGAAAGCCATACCTAACCGAGTACACAGTGTGGCCAAGGATGTTTGCGAAATTTTTTTTTTTTTTTTTTTTCAAACCACGAGATTTTTGTTTACACGCTGGGACGCGAGAAAAGAGAGCCAAGTCCACTCGATGATTAAGAGCCACCTCCGATATGTAAAAACACTCGAGACAAGTGAAAAGCGTTTGCACACCGCTGACGGTGACGCAACGGAACGTACGTGATTTTTCCATTATTTTTCCAAGCTGAGCCACAAGAGAAATTTCAAACGAGCTTTTTACCTCTTGAACGAAAACTTGTCTAACTTCGAGATGATTACCTGCGAGGGTGGAACGACAGATCAACGTCGAGAGCTCCACTGTCTCCTGGCACTGCCAAGGGGAGCAAGCACAGTTTCGCGCGACATGAAAATTTCGGTGAAATGTCTCACACGTGCACCAAGGGTTAACTATACGGTACTTATGTTATCTCACGAAACGGAGAGAGGAAAATTCGCGCGTCCACTTTGGCGCGCGATCGGCGCGCGAGTGTTTGGTATAAGCTAAACGGAAAAGTTATGCACGCGCGGGAACTCTCACTCGCCCGACCTGTCTATCGGTGCGATGACGCGGGATGTAATACGTAATGCGCTGAGACTCGGTGGCCTGCAGGTCGTTACTATTGTGTGTTGTTGCTGTTACGTGGAGGAGCGAGAGAGCATGGGTTGTTGTAGTTGTTTCCGTTGGGTGTGCGATTGAACTTGGGTAATAGGTTTTTTTTTTTTTTTTTTTTTTTTGATGTGACGTTTTATAACGTATATTGTGGACCTTTCGTCAAATGACGGAAGTTTTTATGAGTGTATAATTAAATTATCCAGTTTCGCGGGTATTTTAGCAAAGATCTATTTTTTAGGATACGAAATTCTACATTATAAACCTTTTACGAAAAAGTGTATACTATTGACGTTTATTGAAAGTATTTTATTTTTAATATCATTTCGTGTAAATATAAAATCAAGAAAAGTAAATTTTAATACTTGTTATCAATTATTAAAATTTTTAGTGAATTAACGAATTTATTTTAATAAATAAGTTTAAGGAGCGGTGATACATTACACAGATAATTATCATTAAATAACTGAAATTTCGTTTTCCCATGACAATTTTCAACTTTCAATATCGAATGATATCTTGAAACTCATGTAAATTGCAATTTTTAAATGGTACGATGAATCCCAAAAACGCCACGAGAAGTCCTGAGAAACAAAAAAACCTCAGTAAACAAGAAATCGCTCATATGAACCATCCTCACGACACGTACGTGGCAAAATTACGGATGAGCTGTGGTGCATTAGTGCCGTTAGGCTCCTCTGAATTTTTTGATCTCATTTTTTGTCAATACAGCCAACTAAAAAAAAAAAAAAAAAAAATTTACAAGTGACGCACGCAGAGAAAAAACAAGTTCATGCAGTATAATTAAAGGTGTTGGAGAAAAAAAAAAAAATTTCGTTGCAGCTACGATTTTTTCCAGAAAAGTTTTCCTCAGCATTAGGAAAGAATAAAAAACTAATTTCTGTCGTCGCACATTTATACTATTATTTCATACTTATATGTAGGGATGATAATTTAAATTTACATTAGCTACTACGTAACATTTTGTATATTATTTAGTGCATCAATTTTATCATTAAAGTAACCTTATAGACACGGTATTTTTTATATTTAAAAAAAACTGTATTTATTCAATTGTAGTATGTGTTGTGACACCTAGAAATTATCTCTTTTAAGTGAGACGAATAATGTCTCCTCTGTACTGTTCGCACGTCAAAAGTCTGGGAGAAACGAGAGCGTGCAGGCTTTGTCCGTCTAAAAGATGTAAGGATGGAGGAAAGTAGGAAATAAATGTTTCGCAGGGCAACGAACTCAGTCGTTGTAGAGGATTCAAATTCAAGGGTGGAAGCTCTTGTCCGTCGTCACATCAGAGTAAGATAAAACAAATGAGTTATTAAAAAGAAAATTTTTCTGAAATTGTGTCGTAGTAAAATGTAGTACTTATGTATATATTTCAAGTTTTTATTTATTTTACTAAATTGACTAAAAATTTTTTATTTTTTATTTTCAGCTTCTTTTACATTTTTACTTCTTTCACAAAAAAATCAGTGTTAATTATTTTGATTATAATAAATTATGGTATTGCTACGAGTTTCAAGTAAAAAATGTTGTGTTGTATCGTAAGATAAAATATATTTACTTACATAAACAATTTAGAAGATAATTCTACAGTATGAATTTCAAAGTCGAACCCCAAAAATACTTTGTGTAGTTTTTCTCAACTTTTATCAACAACTAATTTAATGCTAAAGCCAATTTTCACTGGTTAGTTTTATGATAAAGAATATAACCCTGTTGGAGATAAAATCAGATAATATATTATAGACAAATAGATTAGTATAAAAGCACAAACAAATATCTTTTGACAATTTTTACATAAATATGTAATGGATATAAAAAAAAATGTATAAACTGCGAGTACATATTATCTCAAGTCGATTTGTCTAATGACTCTTAACTCAATCAACGTTTTATTATATTTATATATTTAACTGAATTGAAGCTGAACTGAAGATAGTTCTAATTGGAGTCAAAGGTGTTTATCCAATTTAAATAAAGAGAATGACCAATTACAGTACATGGAATTATAAGCGCGAGCAGAGTTTTTTACATCATAGTTTTATATATTATTTACTTTCTATTGTTGCCTGTTGCAATGATGCATTGTTCTTTACAATTCTAAATATAATAAAATGTCATAGGTTGTATATGTTAGGTAATGGTATTCTAGGAAATTTTTTAACGTAAGAATCAATTACTCGATAATATTATAACAAGACTTTGTGAAGTATCACTGTTTTTGTGACAATCGTGTTGAAACAGAGCCGTTCAAAACCTTATATTAATGCTACACGTGGATACTTTTAATTTTCAAACACATCTAAATGATCTCAGAACCACGTACTACAAATATATTCAAGTACTAATGGTATACCCAATGCTATACTTATTCCTACGATTATTGATGTATCAACCAACCAATATATTGATTTTTGTAAATATTTTAAATTAACATTTATTAACTTTCTTCTGTTTTCACTACGGTGCATAATGTCACAAAGATTTTTATGCAACAAGATATAATATTCAGGTAAATATCGCGCGCTCTAATCGATCAGCGTAAACGTAATCATGTTAATTAGAATTTATAGACACAGAAATAAAATGTCCACAAAATATCCATAGAGTTACTTATGAACTCATACGCATGTGTACATCTAGTGTCAACCACGTACTCACAGAATATACCCTTAAAAACCAATGAGATTGTAGGATTTGACTAGAATTAACTAATCTAATTTATAAACTTTCATGAAAATTCGGATAAATACGACTGACGCCGAATGCCAAATGCGCGTGGTAACTCTTATTTTTTTTTTTTTTTTTTTTTTATATCTTATTGAGCCGAAGAGTCGTAGTGGGAGTCATCAAGAGCTTAAGAATGGCATTGCTAAAGTGGCTGTTACCTCACGATTCTGTGCACTCCCTGGCTCGGCTGCGGTGCTCGCAACTCGCAAGTGATGATCCAATGGTAGGGCAGCTCGCCTCAAGTTATTGTCACCCTGAAAAAGTCACACCTAGTGCGCGTAGTATTTCTGTGAAATTCTGAATTTTATCAAATTTATTTACGTTATTTACTCCATATTTCCTACTGGCTGCTTACATACGAAACTTCTGCTTTTTAGTAATAAGGTAAGATTCTTATTCTATACATAAAAATATTATTTACATAATAATTGTCATAAAATAGGGGAATACTCAATTGGTTCTTAACAATTGTCAAACAATCAAACTGGAAAACGTACATCATCATTATGTACAATTATCAGAGGGATATTTGTTAAGTTTGATCATGCCGTAAATGTTTGCTGGTGAATATTATAATGACGGTTGAATGAAAAAATTTTATTGTTAAACGATAGTTTCATGCATTCTCTTATCTCGTGTAAAGGTAACCGACATTGTTACAACTCCGAGTCCTGGAAAACAGTAGTATGCTTGAGTTCACTCTCGGTCATGAAATCTAGTACTCGAGTTGAGTCCTATACACATAGATAACAAACTTTCCCTTTAATTGAACAAATTATTCCATCGCTCTTTATCCAAGCTTTGGACAGGCAGCACAAACACATACTGGCGAGTTTAAAAATTTGTTCAGTCGTTAAGAAAACAGTCCTCTACGTCATTGGGCTTCAAAAAAGGTAAACCGAAAAAATACTTAAGAAAGTTGCCGATTTCCGAATGAACATCTTTGTACTCCTGGGTGAGACCGACTTCTTGTATTTTTC
Organism: Copidosoma floridanum; assembly: GCF_000648655.2. The sequence continues at coordinate 622,191 of NW_019379813.1, forward strand.
TCCACCAACTCTGTCCCAGATGGAATCTACACCCACGTATTTTTGTACAGGGGAAAACTTTGTTTACAGCCAAATAAAACAAGCATCATTCAGGCCATGGAACGAAGACTAACGTGATTCATTTCTTACCGACGAAAATAAACATGATTCAATCTACTCTGTTGAAAATAAATACCATTCGTTTGGGGCTGTCGAAGACGATCATAATCCATTTCTCGATGTCGAAAACGAACATCATTCATGAAACGCCGACGAAAAGTAACATGATTCGTCTCGGGTCATCGAAGGCTATCATGATCCAGTTTGTGCTGTCGTATGTATGGAGGACATTATAATATAACAATTAGGACCTAGGAGAGAATACTACAGATATTTTACCGTAAAAACTAAGGTAATGCTGGGATATTATTATAGTTTTTAAACAAGGGTTTAGTTGATTTTACTGCAATTTACGATGATTATTTTTGTTTTTATTATGTATTGACAAGTTCTTTCAGATAATACAAATTTATTTGCACCCAAGTAAATTATATGTTTCGAAAATACTTTTCAAAAAATCATTATGACAGATGGTTGCGTTTGTTTAGTACTTCATTACTGAATGATTAGTTTTATAAAGAGGCCTAAAAAAATCTACAAGGCGTCGATATTTTTATGGCTTTCCAAATTTTATTATTATCTTAAAACTGAGTTCACTTTCGTTCATATATATTATTAGTAGTCTCCTTCAAAAATGCATCGACTGGATAATTATTTTCTATACTTTTTAAGTCTGGATCGCTCTGAAGAGTACAGCGAGCTACACAATAGTAGTAATTTTATATTAAAGTTGATCCACACTCTTAGGTTGCAAGAAATGTTTACATACGTTAAGAAAAATTATTTGATAATATTAAAATTAATTTGAAGGCATGCAATTTATAACTTTCGAGAAAATACTTACTGTTGAGAGAGAAGAGGCGGTACTCGTGATTTACGTGTAGACATTAAGTTAATGTAGAAAAATTGCATAAACTTACTAAACTCGATTGAACTAGAATAATTAATTTGAATTTTCATGACGGTCATGCTACGTCATGATCAGATCATTACGAATGATGTTCGTTTTCGACAACGAGAAATGAATAGTGCTTACGTTCGCAAGCACTCTTAAATGGTGTTTTTTTTTCGACAGTGAATCCACTATGAATCCTGCTTCTTTTCATATAGTCACTCGTGGATCACGTTAGTTTTCGTCGGGGCCATCGGGTGTGTGTGTGTGTGTGTGTGTGTGTGTGTGTGTGTGTGATTATAGACAGCCTCGTGTAAGTATTGTTGTTTTTATTTCTACTATGTCGATCAATCTCTAATAATATATTTACATCTTTTATTCGCTTATTCCAATTCTGGTGATTATCACAAATGTATTTATGAGTATAATATATTAGTCTCGTGTTTAAGTGACGAATTACGCGAAAAGTACCATTCTCAGTCGTTATAAATTTTAATGTTGTCACAAAAGTGCCATCGCTTCAGGGGTTATTTTGCGGCCCGAGTGACTGTAATATGTATAGCCCCGGATGGATGGCACTTGCGGGCTGAACACTTTTTCCTACCGACGGGACACCTGACCCTCAAAAACACCCAGGGTAGGAAAAAGTTGTTTAATATTAAATAGAATAAAAACGTATAGGCTCTACAATTTTTATCAGCACAATGCTTCATCAATAGCTATAACTTTATTAAGGTGAAAATTCCAAAATAACATGTATCAATAATAGATTAAGTATATTTACGTAGACATTCACGAAATTTTGGCTTTTCGTAAGTTAGTCATTTATAACAAATCGTACTTGAAAAATAATGATTCCGTTTTCATCAAGTCATCAACTTAAAAGTTCTCACTTGCGTTAAATTAAAAAATATAACTTTTCTGGAAAAAAATAGTCACAAAGCCAAAACTTTTTGTATGTATGATAATAAATATGCTGAATGATTTTAAAATTATTACGTAGCTGTAAGCCTTTTCGTGAAAATTATATACTTATTGGTATTGAAAAAATGTAAGTAACAAAAAAGAAAGAATGCGTATATTTTTAATTGATAAATTACCCAAGAATTTCGTTTTGAATCCCTTCAGTTGTAGCTTTTATAGTTTTATTAGTTATTTAATTAATTATTTAATTCAAACCTTGGTTCTTTTGCGAAAAGTTTTTTTTTTTTCAAATCATAGTACGTTGACCACCCACTGGAGTGTATGCACTGACTATATTATAAATACAATTTTATGTAAAGCCTTATTACAATTTCTGTCTCCGGATGTGTTTTATTTTCACAGAAAAAAGTTTCAATAACCATTGAAAACACCAGTTTTCTAAAATGCGTACCCAAGTGGTAATGCTGTTGATGATTCTACTGGTTGCAGACTCGTTTTGTCGCTCCTTGAATTTTACCTTTGAGGAATACATGAAAATACGAAAATCAATTATAAGCAATGAGTTCAACATAATGTTTGGCAGCGATCTCGTGTTAAATGATCAGGAGCAGGAGGCTAATAAAATTTTGATGGAGGCCAAACACCGCGAGATCGATGCAGGTTGTTACAAAATAAAACAATTGATTGACTATTTGATTTAGTATTATAAACAATTACGTTATTTAGAAAATGTAATTCTCATGATTTTTTAATAGCCCTGACAGGTTTATCCAAGTTTTTGCCATCGGAAAACTTTATCCAAGTTGTCGAAAAAATTGAAAAATCCTACGTCTTTAAAGTCATTCAAAAAATGCCAAAGGGTGCGATCCTCCACGTTCACAGCAAAGCCATGCCAACAGTAGACTACATCTTACGTACCGTCACGCACCATCCACATCTTTATGTTTGCGAAGAGAACGATAATATACAACTTCAGTTTTTCTCTACGCCCGACGAACACTGCAAATGGAAAATTCTCAGCGATGTCCGTCAAGTTGATGAAAACATCGATGATAGAATAAAGAGACAACTTACAACAAGAAATGATAATCTTAAATCGGCTAATTTAACGAAAAATACCATATGGGACAAGTTTGAGTCGATTTTTACTTTTTTAACTCCTTTATTGAACTACAGGCCAGTTTACGAGGATGTTTTATATCAAGGACTCTTGGATAATTACAATGACAATATCCTGTATCTGGAGCTACGGACGTCTCTGTCTCCGTTGTATGATATTAATGGTACAACTTATAATCAAACGGAAGTTGCAAGAATCAGTAAAAATGTTGTCGAAAGGTATGCAAACGGATGTTTAAAATTCCCTATAAAATTATTGTTCATTGTTTTAATAAGTTCAAATGGTAAATTAAACGCGCATCTGGCTTATTTAATTATTTCCAGGTTCCAGGATAAATATTCAGACTTTGTAGGAGCAAAACTCATCATAGCTCCGTGGCGTGGATGCAGTGATAAAAAATTCGAGGACCATTTGAGAGCAGCTGAGGAGCTGAAAAGAGAACTCCCGGACTTCATAGCCGGATTCGATCTCGTCGGTCAGGAGGACAAAGGCAAACCCCTTGTGGAGTTTGCCGAGGGGCTGCGCTCGATCGGCAACGATGTCCAGCTGTTCTTCCACTCCGGCAAGACCAACTGGTACGGGACGAGTGTGGATGAAAATCTCGTCGACGCTGTTTTGCTCAACACCAAAAGGATCGGCCACGGGTGACTATTTTTTTTTTCTTTCTTTGCCCCATCAGATGTAGATGTGGTAACATGTGATTGTTCCATTTGGAGGTTTGCGCTGCTAAAGCACCCGAAGGTCATGGAAATGGTGCGCGACAAGAGCATAGCGATCGAGGTGTCGCCGATTTCCAATCAAGTCCTGGGTCTGGTCAAGGACCTCCGCAACCATCCGGCAGCTGCACTTTTTGCCAACAATTACCCGGTCGTGGTGTCAAATGACGATCCTCTTATGTGGGGAGCTAAAGGTCTCAGTTACGATTTCTACGAAGCCTTTGTCGGGATAATGTCTCGAAGTGCTGATCTCAGGGCTTTGAAGAAACTCGCGCTCAATTCGATCGAGTACTCGAGTATGAATGTAGTGCAGAAGAAAAAAGCCAAAGAGATTTGGGATAGACGCTGGGAAAATTTTATTGATGATTTGAGGAGTTTTAATGAACAGCCTATAAGTCAGAAATCTATGGCATTAAACTAAATAATTCTAGGTTTCCATAATGTTGCCAAAACGCCGTACGGTATTTTTTATTTTTATAATTTTAGTTGAAAGAGAACTACTTGACCCATTGACTAAAATTAGGTAATTAAATCCCTAATGGTTATAACAAAATAAAAACAAATCTTCAATGATGTATTTGATCTTCAGTCATAGTGTCACTTTTAATGATTTTTTTTTTATTTATACTCGGCTCTTTTATAAATTATGCCAAAGAGTATTTTTTTCTGTACCATCAGGTGCACAACTCGATTTTGCAAATTTTTATCTTGTTTAATTTATATTGTTTATTGTTACGAACTACTTTAAATTATTTTTTCTTTACAACACCGTAATCATTATTATTGTAAAAAAAAACCAGGGGCCAACTTGTCTTGATTGTAAATGGTCCTTAAACATTCAACGGCAATGTTAATAAAAGAAAATTAATTTAATCAACTTTTTTAAACATTCTCCAAATAAAAAATTGTACAAGCCGTAATTTTGCGCCAACTGAAACAAGTTGCAAGATCTATTTTTAGCAATGTAAAATGTTTTCTATAAAAATTTGTCATAGTATGTCAATTATTTATTATTATAGACCAATCAATTCCTTTTGTGATTACCAAATGTTTTTTTTTTCTCCCTCCGGATGAATTGTACAATCCTATACAAATTAGTACGTATCACGTTTATATAGAAGCCAAGGCACAAACATCGAAACGAGAGGGCGCAACTACGATTTGTATGCACCTGTGCGCGTTATCCGAATTCCCGTCAAACCCACTCCTGCCTCTCTCCTGGCAATTCTCGACCAATGCACAATGAGATTCAGTCAGTCTGACGCGCGTCTTGGCTGCATTTCGAGTACGTTTTAGACAATTGCCATCACGCACAACCACTCGAAACCCCACAAATGAGGTACAAGACCCTTACCTTGTTCGCAAATTGGCCCTCGATTCATCAAAACACGTGGGAGTGAAAAGATTTATTAAAAACCACGCAAACCGAAGAATGGATTAATCACGTCTCGCGTGATACGTCAAACGGGTAACCCTCGCGGGGTTTGGACAATGAGCTGCTCGCAAATATAGAGGAAAGCCTCCGTACAGGTGGGCACCTACGTGACGATCGGCCCTCTTGGTTCCTTTGTTCCTTACAGCACAGCTATACGCGTGAAAAAATCAAAGACATTGTTCCGAGCTCGCTTGTTCCGATTACTATGTGTATATCTTTCTCTTTGGCTCGAATCGATACACCGACTGCATTGTTCTCGTTGAACGACATGATTGGCTCGGCAGCAGGTACGTCTACAGAGTATGTGTTCCCAGTGCACGTTGGTTGATAAGTATCCGCCGTGTGCCGTTGCTGTCGCGATGACATTGATTAATAAAGCCCGAGCGTCAGAGATAATTCACAAGTGGGCACGTCTCCTCCCACAATTGATGATGCTCGAGGATAGTCCCTTTTTATTCATCATGGTTTTTTTTTTTTTTTTTCAACGGTCTCTGAGTGATTGCTTCTCTGAATAATCTATTTTTTTCTTTTGACTACAAGTACGTACTTTTAATATATATCCTGAGAATATTTTTACAAGAATTCCCTAGGAAATCAGAGAAAAATACGTTTTTAAAAGGCGATTGATTCAACGAGGATCGCTTTTGGTTCTCACACAAACGTACTTATAATATATTATAAAAAAAATTGAAAATAATATACTATAGTATTAAAAAATAGTTTATTAAAAAAAATTTCCCGCAAACTAACATTATTCATGTATACTCGTCTGAACGCAATCATTGTGATATTACAAATATACGGATTAATAAATACCTGGTTTTTCATGTCTTAAAAATATACGGCTTACAAAAATTGTCTCGGATACAAAAAAAGGAAAAAAAAAAAAAAAAAACATTGATAAAAATATTTCTTATTAATATCGTGCTAAAAATACGCCATGTATTCGTGCATGGCACTTTCATCTATCCGCGTTGCTCAAGAAATCAATAATCAGCCTCACAGCTCGTTTGGGCAAGACTCTGAAAAAAAAAAAAAAAACCAACATGTAAACAAGCAATTACCAAACCGACCTCGTATGGACACCAATAGAAATGTATAACGAGGAAGAAACAGCACCACCTATTGATCGTATTCAAGTAGAGGAGGTAACGCGGAATCGTGCATTCCTCGTAGTTCCTCTGCACCGCACGTATGACCTCCTTGGCTGCGTACTTCGGGTGCACGGCACCGAATGTGTAAGGAAATCTATTTAAATTTATGAGATCCATCATTGTATTATCGCTATCGCTGAGAAAGAAACCCAAATTTTGGTAATGGTCTATCTAGCTGTTACCTGTAATTTGGATCCGGAGCGAGTCCCGTGTCCACGTAAAAGGGGTAGACTGTGGTGAAATGGATTTTCGCATCTTTCACGGCTAACCTGAGCTCCTCGACGAGTCCATCCATCAAACCTTTTGCAATTTTATGTATTTTTATCAATTTTTGTCCTGAATAATAAGACGCTCTGCAAAAAAGTTTTGCATAAATGAGCCATCACTTGTATACCTCTGACAGCGTGCTTCGACGAACAGTAGGGCACCTTGTTGGGTACCCCGTAATATCCGCACATGTCGCACATGGAGACGATGTGGCCCTTTTTTTTGTGCAACATGGACGGCAAGAAAGCTTGTATCGTCTAGAAAACGAAAAGATCGTTGGATCGAGCTTGAGAAAAAACTTGTATCGATTGTACAAGTATGGATTTATATGTGTTACCCAAAATTGCGACAACACGTTCACGTCGAACATCCGCTGTATGTCCTCGGACTTGTGTTCTAAAAAAGGCAAGTTCATCAAAACGGCCGCGTTGTTGATTAAAATGGTAACTTCGGGTATGTTGGCCTTCCTCATCAGTCGCACGGCTTCGCGGACCTCCAGCCGCTGCGACACGTCCACCACGAAGCCGTGGGCCTTGCACGATCGAACAAAAAAAAAAAAAAAAAAAAAGAACCGAAAACGTAATTTATAAATAACATGTGAAAATTCAATGACAACCTATTATATTGACAAACTATGTCGCTGGCCCTTTTTTATTCTCTGAAAAAATCGCCACCGTAAGAGTGAAAAAAATGTTTGCGTATCTACAGTATAAATTAATGTTCTTGATTATAGAAATGGCCAAGATGCACTTTTTTGAAGCATGTAGATTAAAATGGCCTACTTTGACTCGATAGCAAAGTCGTAGGATCGAAGCTGTAAATATCTTGGAGCATAATTTTTTCCGATTGTAACACGCAAGACGCGTATTGCACTGTTAAAATCTAACGAGGACTCGGTAGTCGAGACACCGTGACATTAATTAACCCCGTGCGTGGCGGGTAATACAGACAGGTCAATTCGATCCGTCCGTTATAATTAGACGGGGGGGAGACACGTACTCGGGCTCTAATGCATTTGACGCGTGTAGGCATACCTCTCCGCCGTCTTTTGATATGACGCCGATCGTGGCGAGATTTGCTTGGATGTCCGTGTCCCAACAGACGACTATGCAACCCTTCTCGGCCAGCTGCAGTGCCAACTCGCGCCCGATCCCGTGGCCCGCGCCCGTCACCTGACACAGGGAATCCCCAAGAGATGTATTGTTTTCTTTTTTTTTTTTTTTTTTTTTTTTTTCTCAAAAAATAAATAATTCTACGAGTTTGAAACAGAGACCGAGGGGCTGTGCACTTTTTAAGTCATTACAAAAGACTGGCAAAGTCTCTCCACGAGACGTATACAAGTAATTCAAAGTCTCTAAAATTTTACCAAGGACTTTGAACGTCCACTGAAAGATTTTAATGCCATGCAAGGACTTTTGATGACATTTGGTAATAAAGACTGATAAATGGAGTGCCCAGTTTTTTTTCCGAAAAGTACATTGATAATTTCAGTGGATACACTACTTGTTGATTTTTTTCATTTCAGCCACTGAATTGTTTCGTGCGGCCACTTTTTACGCACATCCATACACTCCGTAGTTTAAAAAATATAATGATCGGCGCTTTTAACCCAACGCGCGTTACCATCGTCGTGTCGTGGAAAAATGAATTTTTTGAGCTCGAATGATCGATCCTCTTACCAAAACGGTCTCGCCGAGCAAGCTCTTCTTGGTCGGTGGGACGACGAGTCTGGCGGATGCAAAGAGTATCGCGAAGGTGACTTTGACCGATAGAACGAACAGGTCGCGCGCGAGTCTTGGCCACGGGGCGAGTCTATTCAAGAGCCAACGGAGCTTCCCCCGACAATGAGCCGTTGAAACTTGATTTGGATCTTCTTGCATTTTTTTTTGTCTCTTTATTTTTTTGTAACTGGCTCAACACGAGTTTGGAGTGTACGTAATGCGTATACACGGATAGGTTTGCTTTGTTTTCAAATGAAGTGGGCAGTGGTTGATTGATGGGCAATTGTTTATAGAGAAATTCGATTTTTCTACAGTTTGACTATTTTACATGAATATACTCATCGTAAATGTATAAATGTGGGCTTATCGAGTGATACTTCAATTTTTTTTTCCTTGTCAAACTAATTTTAGCTAAAATATTTGAAAATCAGATGCTTGCTGTTGAAAAAAAAACAAAAAAAAAAAAATTTTTTTAACCACAACCTGAAAATCGTTATTATTAATTCATCGTTTAAGTACAACGCTTACAAAAAAATTCATTTTTTTTTTTTTTACGTGCGTGAGAATATTAGGTACATACGTTAATGAAAATTGCTTCACTTCAAGGGCTTCTTAATTGATTTTATATTTTTGGAGACCATCAATTATTTAAGTATTATACTCATTGGTTGTTTATTAACCAAGTCGATTGGATACACTTAAAAACAGTTTCTTGGAATCAATAAAATATTTACCATATATGTTTAATAGTTCCAAGATACCCTAATTTCTTAAAATAATATTATAATTACTTTTTACTTAGAAAAAACATTAATTTCAAATCTAAAAAAAAATATTCTTGACGTAAAAAAATATTATCTTGTTTCAAGAAAACATATTTGCTTTGTAATATTTTGTACCATAAATAAAATTTCCTACAGTTAAATATCAGTTCATTTTTATTGTAAATACATACGTGAGTTAAAAAACACAAATTTCATAGAGCCAGTCTCGCAAAATGTTACGAGACTCACCCCAGAAAAATTCCCTTACGTTCTACTTCTTCGGTATAAACAAGTAGGGTATTTTCAAGGGTAAGCCCATCAGAAACACACATACGTATACGGTAATTACCCACCCCTTTGCACATAAACCTTCTTACTTAAAAAAAGCCTAATGTCCAAAGTACACAGTTTTTACCAAATTTAGGCGTTGAAAATTATACTCATATAAATACACGTGAGTGCGAGACAATCCCTAAGACTTTTTTTTTTTTTTTTTTTTTTACAATTCGTGACACTCGAAGCTTCGCCGACACAACACACAAATTGCGCAATTAGTCTGCGTGCCACGTTTACTCGTCGGTACTACAAAAGAGGGGCGGAGGGTGAGGGTCGTACCCATCGCGTATACAGCCCGTTAAATTTCATCGAACACTCGCGTTGGAAGACAACCCCGATGCGGGTGAGGGTGGAAAAACGTAGCCGTCATCGCGTGGCTACACAGTGTGTCTGACGATTCGCTTACTTCGTTCACTCCTCTTGACACTCGAGTGTCGGCTCGGCCACTTGTGTACACCCACTCGAGCTCAGGCCGCCGTAGGCGCGACACGTCCTTTACCGCTGTATACGCCAAATCGCTCCGTGACAAGGTGACCATTGGCCATCGCTTGCATACATGTATTATTGCAACAGTATATATATATATATACTTACTCGCACCAAGTACAATATACAGCGACACATCAAAGTTCGAAATTAACATTTTCATCTCCTGCTTCGTTTATGCTGTTGCGCTGTTGTATTACTGTTTTTTTTTCTTTTTTTCTTTTTTCAATTGTTGCTGTCGTCGCTGATAATACAATAATTGTTCGTAGTTGATGTTGTTTTAAGTGTTTGTGTGACATCAGTCGAAACATAATATATTATACGTACATTTGCCACGCGTGCACCGGCTTTGTCGAAAAAACAAGAGCTCCGCTTACAGGTAAGTTTTGACTGTTGTATCGTAAACGTGTTGGTTGTGCTTTGTTATTTTTTTTTCTTTGATTTTTGATAAATTTCATCAATTAGTCGTGCCACTTTTTTTTTTTTTTTTTTTTCTAATTCGGGACAAGTAGGCTTTCATCGGCACTTCAGTGTTGCGGAGCACTTTGCGATTTGATGGCACATTATTTTTGCTCGCGCATCAAAGTCATCGGTAATGGATACTTTGGTTTATTAACGTTTCAATGGAGCTATTTTTAGCCCCGTCGATCGTTCGGTAACCCGCATTCGCGAGTTTTTTTATTCGTTCCTTGCACCGTTAAATTGCACTTGTGGTAAATATCGATCCCAGCTATTATCGAATGGAATATCGTTGGGCTTTTGGCCATTAAAATTGGAAATTAATTTATTTTATAGTATAAATAAAGAAAACCTCAAGTTCTGGACAGTTACAAAAATAAAATTTTGTTAGTACCTGAGTGAGCGTTAAGTCGTAGAGTCTATAAATGCCGCGGTATTTTCATCTCATTTTTTTTTTTTTTTTTTTTTCATCGTGACTGGACAAAAAACATGATAACGTATTGTCTTTGGGCACCTGACCTTTTTATTTTGTCTCATTATTCTCGCAAACTCATCGAAATACCATATTTTCTATAAATAAAAGAAAAAAAAAAAAAAAAAAAAAAAAAAACTGTCTCGTCACGACGATCGAAATGTAATCCACAACTTGAACGATGACTTATGGTACATATATAAATTATTACGAGTGCTTGGACCCCTTGAATTTCGAATTTCCAAAATCGATGTACATATCAAAAGCACAAAAGAGAGAGAAATGCATTTTGCTAATTGATTGCGCTAAATCAAACTCCAAAGGCTTTGTTTGCGTGTTTTTAATCTTTTCTCAAAACAAAAGTTCAACACCAAATGTACATTGAATTTGACCATAAAACTCGTATGGTTTTGTTAGCGTTTCTATACCTATTCATCATTATTATAATTCTTCGTATCCTTTGTGTGTTATACTTTAGATAGCGATCGACCTATTCTCCCATCATGACGATATGAATGATTTGCTCTTTTCAATTACAGCGCTCGTCTAGATATTACCGTTGAAAGCACACAATCCGAGTAGTGTCACTCGTGCGTATTTAATTGGGGAAAAAAAAAAAAAAAAAAAAAAAAAAACACTGCACTATCTTGATACATCAGTAGTACACGTAGGTACGTATGCACACCAAACAAGTTGTACTTTGTACTGTTTCACTCACTCCACGCATCGATCGGTAAAAAAACATTTTGTGCTTCATAACGGCACTACAAATGCTATAGCTACACCAGCTTTCGCTTATACCATATTGGTCAAAACAATACTTGGCTTCCAATGTAAAATTGTGATCAATCCGTGAGTGAATGTAAAATAAATGATCCGCGAGGCGGAAAAAAAAAAAGAAAAAAAAAAACGAAATTTTCCAACAGCTGGCAGGATTCGACGCACAAATCACTCCGATTAGGATGTCGGTACCTATGACGACGATGAACGGCACTGGCGCAACCATCCCAATCAACTCGCGACCCGACGACATCCGAAACCGGGTAATCAAAGGTCAGTTTGTCACTTTTTTTTGCACCACTTCTTCCCTTGTAATCATAAATTGCGTTTTTCTTATGCCTCACTGTGGTTGCGTTATTGAGCGCAAAAAATCCCTCCCGCGTAGTCCGGTATAAAACAAAAAAAGCCCCCCGAGTGCACCGTATCCAGGGATCTATGGATCGATTGCACGGCGCATCAAACGAATACTCGGCTCACTTTGCTCCAGTTTCGAGACCTGAATATTTCAATTCATGGGAATTAACGATTTTTGTCTTCCAACGCCAGTGGGTGCCGTACACGAGCACAGTTCATATCACCCAAAAATTACCACTCGTTCCCCCTTGGACGGTATACAAAAACGAGGTTGAGACGAGCGATGGATGCTTGGACAAAGAATTTTCGAAAAAGCAAACGAAGGGGGGGGGGAAAGGCAAATCCGTACTCGGAGGGAAAAATCGATCGGCTTCATTAAGTTGCCGAGTGTTGTTCAGCAGTACCGTGTGCCATCTTTTCCCGAGCAGCTCTACAGCGCATAATCTGCCCTTGCGTGTCATCGGTGAATTATTTATTAAAACAGAGAAAGAGACGGCTAAACAGTGGCAGGGGGGGGGGATGTACGGAGGGAAGGTCGACACTCGGGGCATTTATAGCTCGCGAACCTGACCGGGTATATATACTTGACTCGGTTTTCCACGGCTTGGAAGCTAGACGTATACTGTTTTTTTTTTTTTTTTTTTCCATCGACTTTTTTTTATTTTTCAGGGGGATAAGGATTATTTTTTTTTTTTGTATACGCTCTTGGCAGGTCACGTTGAAATTACGAGATCAGCGAGTTTCGTCACCGTTGAGCGTGACGTTGCATGTTGCTAATCGGGATCATAAGTTGATGCGGGTTAAAAAATTCTTATCTCGATGAACGAGTAAGCGTTATACTTTGGATTAAATTGTCCTGGTAAATCAATTACCGGTACTACAAATTTTTGAAAAACTTTAACTCAAGCTAAAAGTGACTGTTGCCATACGCATGACAATGACCTTTCGATGACCTGCATCCATTGTTGAAAAAAAAAATTTTTTCTTTTTTTTCTCTTTACCAAAGACGTGAGTGAGAAAATGACTTGGGAAATACCGAGTCAAGATATTTTCATTGAAAACAAACACTCTGCTGAATGTCTCAAGACAGGGAAAGACAGAGAAAGAGTTTCGTTTTCCTAGTTTTTTTTTTTTTTTTTTTCAACCACCTGGCTTTGCGTATAGTCGCAAATTACATGAGCTTAAAGAAACAAGCTGTCGTATGATTATTCGTTATTATTATTCCCTCATAGTAACATTCACGGCAGTTTGAATTCGAGCTGAAACTAAAAACATTTCCATCGCCAATGTTAATGATTATTGTTGTAGAAGCAGGAACTCGTTAATACCTACGTATAGTATAGTAAATAACGCATAATGTGACGCACGCACGTAGTTGGTATGAACTTTTTTTAGGTAAGCTCGTGGGTGGGTAAAAAGGTTGCACGTCTATGTCTACGATTGATTTTTTAAACCGAGTCATTTGCGTGGATACTTTATGGAATAAAACTTAAAAGGTGCTTAAACATCGCTCGTAAATTTTCGTCGCTTTTTTTGTTGCGTATCGATTGATTCGTTCAAACCTTTACACGCGTCTGTATACTCAATTCCCATTGATTAATAATCAAGTGCTCGTAATGCGCCGCGATATATATATACACGTACCGTCGTTTAATTTAATTTTCCACGGTATACCTATAACGACTAACTCGTCAACACGTTTTTCCCAACATCAGGTAAATAGGCAATGGAGCGACGAATTTTCTATCCCCCCTCACAATGACAACAGCTATTAAAACAATTATTGTAAAGGCCCTAATGATTATCGACATCGACGTACGTATCTATAATAACGATGGACAAAACGGACGACGCGTATAGTCCTCGAAACGTATATATATATCAAAACGTAATTAATAATTACAATCGTTGATTACGCCAACATGCGTCCTCTAAGCTCTTAAACCCACGGCTAGGGAAAATATGTTTTTTTTTTTTAAAACAACTCACGCACTAGCCGTGAAACGAATGCATGTATTGCTCTTATGTACCTTATTCAGAACTCATGAAAATTTCCATTACTTATTCAACTTTGTAATTGCGTGATGTTTCTGTTTTATGCAGAGTATGTAGGTATACCGGGGAAAAAGAAAATAAACTCGATTCTGATGCGTTTGGGAAATTTGAGCTGTACGCTTGTGTAGGCCTGGTCGATCTTAATTTTTTGTACTTTTGCGCAGAAGAAAACTGTCTCGTACCGGTTATTGCGTGAATACTGTATTGAAAGATAAGGGTGTACATGTTCATAAAGTTTGTAGTAGTGATGCCTAACAATTTTCGATTGAGCACAGTTTTTTTTTTTTTTTTTTAATTACCGGAGAATCGATAAAGAAATAATGTTTAATTTATGAATTTTTAATCATTGCATGACAAACACATTCCATTATCATCATTAAAAAAGTATTTTTACCTCAACCATCCATTAGATCAATTATAGATAAACTCGTGGCCCCGTCAAATTTTTTCTCCGATGAACCAGCTCGCTTCAGCCTTTCATCTCCTTTTTACTTTCCCAAGTGATAAAAATACCGTCGTGCTTGAAGCTAAAAATAACATTTACAAAAAGTAAAAAAAAAAAAAAAAAAGATTAAATATACTCATAAAGTTTTCTTCGAATGATTTAATTTATAATTTTACCACCCACCAGCGTGTTAAATAAATAAAATTTCCACTTTAGCTTTCCAATACTTGTTTTCAACGAATCGCCTCGCTAGGAATTTCCAACATCGATTTTCACTCCAAGAAGACAATGGCTTATCGATTAATAATTAAGTTGGATTTGGTTGACTTACGAAAACACCTTGATAGTTAAAAAAACGTCAATTTACCCAAACCTGTGACTTCGGGAAAGTTCAAAAACACCTAAGCTACCTATTTCACTGAAAAAAAAAAAAAAAAAAAAAAATTAATCCATCACAATCGACGTAAATTGTTCCGTCCTGTAAACACCCAAAATCTCAGTTTTTCCACAAACACGACAGAGAACAACTCCCCTTGTTCGCGAACTTTTTCTTACGCCTATACATTTCATTCGTCACCGTTCTCCCTTTCGATCCCATTACCCAACTTTTCCACCCTTTTTGTGTTTCTCCGATCGAGCGCGTGACCTGCACCGCACAGAAAAAGGCACAAACTCTTCTTTTTTTTATTTCTTCATTTGTTTATGATCCAATCGCAAGGGTTTATGTACACAAAGACACGTGGAAGCGAGTGCACAAATAGTCGTGGAAATCAATGGCACGTTGTACGGGTACACGCGCTCCGACGAACCGAAGCACGGTAGCCCGGAACTTCCGAGCCAATAAATGGCGACGACCTTTCGTACGAGCAAGACACGGAAACGGACGTATACACATTTTTCTTTTTTTTTTCTTTTTTTTTTTTTTTTTTTTTTTTNAATTAATTTTCCATTCGACAAGAGGCTATATATTGTATTATTTTACACAGGGACACAAAAATGTCAAGTTGGCGAACGCGAGTCTCGAAAAACAACACTTGTTTTCCCTCCTAGTTTTGATTTGCACTTAACCCATGCAGTTTCCGGGGCGAAGCACGCGGACGGAGATTCGTGGCTTGTAAAATTTGAAGCGGTACTATACGACCAAAGTTTTCCAATTATGGAGTTACCTGAAACAGTGCAACGCTATCGCTGATGAGTTTTCATTGAAACTTTACCGTGAGGCGGAATAAATAAATAAAAAAAAAAATCCTCTGGAGGGCATAAGTGATTCATTGAAATGCAAAACAAGAGGATAAGGGAAATATGCGGTCAAAGGAACTTTCAAAGCAAAAGTAAAAAAAAGCTCTCTGCCGAGTAGAGCACGAACAACTCCACGAGTATAATATGTTTTAATATTTAATCAGTTTCCTGCAATTTTCATGCTCTTTGCAATATTTTCTGGGAAGAAAAATTTGAAGCGGCTTTATCTTTTAGATCCACATTTGACTGAATTACCCGAATCATCAATATTGCAGGCACGCAGTAGTAACACCCTCTCTTTCCATATACCTATAGCGAGTTAAGTCATGTAATGTGTGTATATCCGCATTAAAATTCGTACACTTGATAATTTAACAACGGAAGCTTGGACGAGCTGGAAGTTGAGAAGCAAAAAACCCTTTCGTCAAATATGCCTACGGAAACTCCAGGGCATACCAAGTGATCCGACTCATCCACATATTGCGATCGATAACTCAATCTAAGATATTATCAATTAATTGTATTAGAAAATGTTACACTTTTTGAACTTCAACTTAATTTGTTTGCATCGTAAAATAACCAAAACAAGTAACATTATTAGATCCATTTTAATTAGCAACGTTGCAGGTATACAGCCAAGCTCTTGACAGACAAATCTCTCGTCCTCCCTAAAACCACCGATCAACCACCACGTGTCTCTCCTCTCACGCGCGCAATCAATAAACCTCGTCTCGGGAAAAATACACTTCCCATGTACATACGCGCACACAGTAAACAAATATTTAAAAAAAAAAGAGAGAGAACTCGAATCATCCTCGGTACGAAAGCACCCACTTTTGCTCTCGGGATAACAAAATAAACTTCGTGAAATCGATGCCGAACCATCGATACACAACCCCACCCCCCTGACCGCCACTTCGTATACCACGTTTGCTCGGGGAAAATTCTGACCCAAGGGGGAAAAATTCGCCCTCTTGTTTCCCTTTGGACCACGGAGGTCGTTTCTCCTCACTTCCCCCCCCCCTCCCCAAGTCGTGGGTTATATAGGTGGGGTATGAGTGTTTGATGAAGCCCCGACGTGCGTGCACGTAATACACACACGGCAAGGGTGACTGGGCTCACTGCGCATGGCCAGCTGTGCTCCTCTGTGCACCACCCCCCGGTAAAAACTCAAAATTGATAAATGTCTCTGGTTTTTGTTATTTATAATACTCAGTTAATAGGTAGCCGGATGAATACAAAGATTAGCTCATCGCGTGTGTTATCCGGATCATTTATTCTCGTGATGGCGAAATAAGTTTCAATCACCGCAAGCTCGGCACGTTCCTCGTCGACATAAATAATGTTACTTTGACCGTGTAGCCACAGACCCGTGTGTTGTTACCTTGGCACAATGTCATTCGAGGAAGTAACATGCACACTTGCTTTTTGTACACTCGTCGGATGAACAAAATGAACGGCGCTAGACCCACCCCTTTATACAGTGGGTCCTGGAGTCGTGAGTATCCCTTTACATGTACACGAACCTTCATGCACAGGGCAAACAGCGGCGGGAGGGAAAAACAAGAAAAAGCTCTCGCGCTTTATCACGCACGCCACCCCCGCGCACCTACAGAGAGAGAAGTTTTCAAGCTCCCCCTCCCATAGCTCTTTCTCTCTCGCCGGCGAGGTTGTACATAGTGCCGGGTGACGCGATAGTGGGGGGGGGTGGATCAGGGGAGGTTGTACAGGACGAGGAAGGGTCGGGGCGTTGGAGAGAGAGAGAGAGAGAGGGGTGAACGCGCCTCGGCAACGCGAGTGGCGGGCGCGAGTGCATTTCTCGGGGGGACACTGGCCCGCTCGAGTCGCCCCTTTTCCAGCTTCTCTCTCTTCGTGGCTCGTGTGCTTAATATAGGCGGCACAGTGTGTATATAAAGACCGTGTAGGACGAGCGCGCTGGGACTCGGGCGGCGACAAGTGTCCGCGAGTCGTGCGTGTGTGTGTACTATATTGTTGTACAGTGCGTTGACGAAAGGATTTATCGAGGATTTTCCAGTTTATAAGGAGCTGGGACGAGATCATGGTCAAAGGTACGAGGGTTGTTGCTTTTTTTCCGTGGGCGTTTGCTCCTTCTTTTTGTTTTAAGGGGTCGCTAAGATTTACTTTTTTTTTTTTTTTTTTTTTTTTTTTTTTTTTTTTTTTTTTTTTTTTTCAAACAAGCCGGCAATCGGCGTTTGCCATGGGTTATTTACTTCTTGCTTTTCACAGTCTTGAGATTTTTTTTCTCTCGCTTTTTTTATTTGGAAAGTGTGTTCTTGCGGATGAACGGAGAGCAAGTAGTAAACACTGGTTATGGTCAGACATGACCTACGGTGATGCGTCCAAGTGCTTTAGCGATGAAGGCTCGTTCGAAAAAAATAATTTTCCATTCGACGAGAGGCTACATACTTATGGTATTTTTTTTTTTTTATTCGGAAAGTGTGTTCTTGCGGATGAACGGAGAGCAAGTAGTAAACACTGGTTATGGTCAGACATGACCTACGGTGATGCGTCCAAGTGCTTTGGCGATGAAGGCTCGTTCGCAGGGGTCGAAAAAATTAATTTTCCATTCGACAAGAGGCTATATATTGTATTATTTTACACAGGGACACAAAAATGTCAAGTTGGCGAACGCGAGTCTCGAAAAACAACACTTGTTTTCCCTCCTAGTTTTGATTTGCACTTAACCCATGCAGTTTCCGGGGCGAAGCACGCGGACGGAGATTCGTGGCTTGTAAAATTTGAAGCGGTACTATACGACCAAAGTTTTCCAATTATGGAGTTACCTGAAACAGTGCAACGCTATCGCTGATGAGTTTTCATTGAAACTTTACCGTGAGGCGGAATAAATAAATAAAAAAAAAAAATCCTCTGGAGGGCATAAGTGATTCATTGAAATGCAAAACAAGAGGATAAGGGGGAAAAAAAATAATCGAGCCGCAATTCGTCGAGATATACTACCGTTTTTTTGCGCGTACGTGTGATCATTCCGGATGGGAAATTCTATCGAGGCGAAACGCATGAAAAATTCAAAAGATCTTGATAGGGACAAATGGAAACTTTTTGCAACAAAAAAAACTGAAACGCCAACACTAACGTGCGCTACAAATAGCCTTACGTTTTATCGTCGGTGCAATCATTTTCCGCATTGGTAATAAATAATATTTTATGTGCAGTTAATAATTTAGACGCCAATTTAGTTGATGATAATTTTTTCGCGTCGATCGAACGTTTTTTCAAACCAACCAAACTTTGCGGCCGGGTTGTTTAACGACGTGCAATTACAACTGTACGGGCGAGCGCATCAATTGAATTTCGATCCAAATAGGCCACAAACAAACAACACGCGATGGTGTCGACGTTCTTGACTCGATGGACTATTTTGTTTGTTTTTTTTTGCCAAAGTTTGTTTACACAATCAAGTTACAATAGTCCAAACAATAATTTCCTTCGAAACGATTTCCCTACAAATCTCAAATAAAACAATCCACTAACAACCCAATTTTACTATGATAAAACCAAATCGACCCTCCATGCACACCGTACTTGGTCAATAATAGGCCTACAAGCAAACAATACGTAATACACAACGTAAACAGTAAACATATTTGCACTCGCTAAAATCGATCTTTTTCTTTTCCGGCATAAGCCAAAAAAAGGTACAGTCGGAGTTTATTATAACTCGACACGATTTCGCAACAACACTCGAGAGCACTGAAGTTGCGAACACAAAAGTACACTTGGCCGTCTCCCGAAACAATTGCCCTATACGAGTGCTGCGCCTAAAAAGGGTAAAGAAGTTAATATACGCAAAGCGCGCGCGACAAAGGGACTCGAGATACGTGTGTACGTTTACTCAGCTACGCGAACCCGTTGCACTTTGAACGCAAACTACAGAGTAGAGAGAGGAGAGAAAAGTCGGTCAAAAGGACAATTGTTTATTTCCAACGGTATAGAGCTCGTTTCGGCTCGCGCTTGGAATCCTTCAAAAAACCCGATTACCGTATGGCAAAATATGCCACGTGGCATCGGAACAACCTTAGGGCGATGGTAATGATGTTTGAAAAATAAAATTCTCATGCGAGCGGTGAAAAACAAAATCAGATGGGCCGATTGAGATGAGCTGTCAATCGTTGCTTTATCCACGCGCAGCCGCGCCAGATTGACGACGGAGTAAGCCGCGAATTAACGCGAAAGCCGAGGTAAAGGTGGCTCTTTTAATGCCCGTGGCAGCATGAAATTATCCTCCAACAACAGCCCCCGGGGAGAAGGAAGTAAGCTCACGCGTGTATGTTTTCTCGATGCCTCCTTCGATTTTTACCCTCATCCGGGCGCTAAGCGTCAACATTTAAATTGCAAGGAGATTAAAGTTGACGGCGCCTGGCGCGTACACGAAAATTATTGTCCTTCTTACAAGCTGTTGTAACTTGGTTTTTTAATGATAAAAGGTATCCAAGTACATTGGGACCCAATACTGTTGAGTAATTACGAGACGACTTTAGCATTTAATGTACCCATGAGAAATTATGCCCCAATAATGTCACTCATCCAATAACCCACATCCTCTAACGATAAAAGAAACACATCGAATCGAAATGAACTGTTGGTCAGTTTATTTTTTTCCTCGTACCGACTCTTAGAATCGTACACACCGAAAAATCCTTATTTCAATACTTTAGGGAGTTTGAGCGAAATCAATAATTTTCTCTCACCCTAATCGTAGGGCTCTCGACCCTGCCCCGTCGGCCAAATAAGCCCGTATCGGCCCATCGGCTCATCCCCGATACCCACCTATATCGAAATTGATTCGGTTTCGCGGTGCGGTCTTGCATAATATACGACGCGCTCTCCTCGTCCGCGCAAAGTCCAACCAGTATACCTCGTCGTACACGTGTCCGTCCGTTCATCTGTCAATTGAACGCGCGTGCCCCGTCCGAGCTGCAGCCGATGGTCGATTATACTGAAATTGATAGCTGCCCTCGATTGATATGTGTACTTGATGGATACTCAATCATTCCGTCATTAAATTTTTGACAGTATAATTTTGTTATTTTGGACTCCCAGGTAACAAGAGAAATCCAGAAAAACGCAATTATTTTGAGTTTCATTCAGTTTCAAGCCATACCAATTTCAGTTTGGGGAACAACAATGTCCCCGCTACGTCACCGAGAAAAATTCAAAGCTATACAACAGAAAAGTTTGTTTGGCGGTGACTTTGTTGTTTGCGAATGAAAGAAAGATATCTTATCGTCAAGTCGCACGAAAAGCCGTAAAATTTTGTAAAACGTTGAGTCGAAAGGCGCTTTGGGTAAAATAAAAAACGAAAATAGGAAGCCTTTACGGGGAAAAGATCAGTGTTTCAACCAAAAAAAAAAAAAAAAAAAACACGCACATTGTCATCCATCGCCGCACACTGTCCATCGACACTCGAGAGAAGAAGAACCACAGCCCACCGGGTCTTATACAACAAAAACGGTGGGACCTCTCGAGTGAGAAAAGCCAAAGACGTATAGCTGAAAAACTGACACGTGTGTGTCGTATACACAATAGACAAAAGAATCGGAGTAAACAAGCGATATACGAACCACAAAGGGGCCATAAAAGAGGGAGGGATGCTGTTCATCCTGATATACAATGAACTCCCCCCACTACCCCCAAAGCGATACATGTATATATACTCTCCCGAGTTTGGACCAGACGTCGGTCAAGCGAAAACGAGGAAGCGAAGAAGACGCGCTATATATACACATCAGCTGCGTGTGGGCATAGGTACACTGGCTCGTGTCGGCTTATCGATCCAGCCGCACAGTGCACGAGTATATATTATATGTACAAATGTACAGCAACTCCACGTCTGTCCAGCAAATATATACCATATGTACGCGTATAGCCATGTGTATACACATGCATGTACAGGTATATAATATGTATACGCTACACGACGTCACCAGCTATAACGTCCCGTGTCTATTTTAGCCGGAGGGGCTTGTTTTGGAGCTCGCCCCTGTGCTTGGCTAAACAGTTTGCAGCGGATTTGCACGGATTAAGCCGGGGGAAAAAAAGGGTAAATGGCTAAGTTAGGGGGGGGGGTGTGTAACCTACGTGGGAGTTTTGACTTTGTAATTGAATGTACACGTGGGAGGGATGATTATTGGCTTTTACGGTGTGCATTAGCGTGCAGCGGGGAAAAATTAAGAGATTTATTTCAAAAGACAAGTGGGGGGGAGGGAAGGTTTTTCTACATGTGCACTTGGTAAACTTTGTACATGCAACTCGTGAAAAACAAGTGTTTCCCTTTTTATTTACGTTGCATCGCGCACTTGTAATTATAATTACTCGGTAGGCATTTGCAGTAATTGCTAGCGAGCCGAGTTGGCTTTTTACGCGAGACTTTTGAAAAATGTGTCGCGGGGCTTTCAAAAAAGGGAGCAACAGGACTTCATTGACGTGTAATTATGCGTGGGAACGAGGGAAAAGTTTAAAAGAATCTTGTAAATTTTTTTTTTTTTTGCATCGATTTTTCCTCTTTTTACTCGACTACGTCAATTATGCTCACGAAACTTTGATGAGCTTCGATGGTACGGAATTTCCAAAGCACGATTCGGTAGGTACTCGAGTGGGTATTTTCCAATTTATCTGCTCTCCATGAAAAAATCAATGTGATGGTGTACACTATTCCAGTTACCCCTGCTGCAAAAAGTATCATTTGTTTTTTTTTTTTTTTTTTGTTTTTTTTCAATTTCAAATCAGCCTATAAAAAGTATGTTACACCATATTAAACAACATGTTGCTCAATAAAAGACACACGAGATNTTTTTTGTTTTTGTTTTTGTTTTTTTTTTCTCCGCAGGCTTCGTTGGACGAGGCTACCGATTCCTGGGGCATCAAGGTAGAGCGCGTCGAGATGTTGTTTTTTTTTTTTTTTTTGTTTTTTTTCAATTTCAAATCAGCCTATAAAAAGTATGTTACACCATATTAAACAACATGTTGCTCAATAAAAGACACACGAGATCAGAGTTTGTTTTGTTTGAATAATTTATAGTATACGTACAGCAGTTGAAGGTACATTGTAGTCTTGAGCTTCTGTGACATGAAAATCGATACTTTTTCATGTAAGAATATTAAAATCAACGTAAAACGTTCTACGAGACTAATGCTTGATTTTTTTCATCATTGGACTTTGATGGCTCATTTTTAACGTCACTATTCAAAATTTAATGCAAAGACGGCACTGTACTTGCTTCGTTTTATTAAATTTATATGTAGTATAAAACCGTACCTCCGTACTTATCTGCCATGATAACGTCGTTATTTGCATTTCATCTAATAAAGTCTTTGTATGAGCTCTGCAATAACTTTAATGGCTCTGTGAATGGATTTCCTAAACTGACAGAAAAAATTCTGAGAGTTACCAAGTAAAGTTAAGATATTGTTTTTTTACATTAAAAAATATTTTCTGGTTTGAAATAAATATTTTTTTACAACTTGTTTCAAGAGAGTGTTTACTTGGAACTATTCTAGTAAATATTTTTTTGTTTATTCTATTAGCGTACACTTTTATCTAATATACGTACAATATATTTGTACGAGTGATGAGTTGAACATTTGATTAATATTTGAATTACAATAGCAAAGTAATTGAAAGAATAAAAAAAAAAAAAAAAAGGAAAAAAAACTCCAATGACAATTTCGTCCAATACAAACGACAAGTGCCCTAAATGCTCTCAACTGTACATTACATGTATGACGAAGGGAAAAAAAAAAG
The DNA here is from genome assembly GCF_000648655.2 of Copidosoma floridanum. The sequence goes on from NW_019379813.1 coordinate 645,692, forward strand.
TGTGTTAAGTATAGAGCAGATCAGTTGCCTATCTGGCGACCTCGTCTTTATGGAACAATCCATAAAACACGCGATCGTGTCTGTCGGTACATGCACGCGTGCGTATGGCCTAAGAATGTTAAGGTGATGTCTATTTATAGGGTAGACTTGTAAAATTTATTGTTCGTCACCGTTTCTATTTTTATACCTTGCGAAGTACAGCCTCGTCTTTCACACTCCGTGTTTGTACAAACACAAACTAAACGCGATCGACAACACTTTGGGTGAATCGAGTACATTTCTTCGTTGATGAAAGAATACTTTGTCTACGAATTGTGATTATATGGCAATTCGCTGGCGATGTAATTTACGCCCGTTTGTATGGAATTTTTGATAAATATACATATACATATTTTTTATTTTGATTCCAACAGAGGAAGACGTGCAAAAAGATGGAAATGAAGAAAGTTGCGGAAAAGTTCTCATCATACTTTCCTGGGCATTGGTGGTCATGACTATGCCCTTTTCACTCTTTGTCTGCTTCAAGGTAAATAAGGGGGGAAAAAATTGTGGTGAAACGCGTGTGTGCGTCAAGAACAAATTATTCTGACGCAAAGAGAAAAAAAAAAATTGTTGTAATGAAAATGTATTGATTTCAATGGTTGTTCAGGTGGTGCAAGAGTACGAGAGAGCAGTCATATTCCGGCTTGGTAGACTTCTCTCGGGCGGTGCCAAAGGACCGGGTGAGTCACTTGTCTTAATGAATTTTCTTTTTCTCCCATTATTTTTTGTCATTAAAAATTTATTTTCTGTTTTTCCAATTCAATCATTATTTTTTTTTTTTTAATCATTTTTAAATGTATTGCTTATTTTACTCATTGATAATTAATTATTTGGTATCATCATGCATCCACTGATTATTTTATCATTATTTACTAATTAACATATTTCCCACTAGTATTTAATCAATTCTGTGTATTTGTGATAATCAATTTTCCAATCAATAACAAGCAATAATAATAACAATCATAAAAACATTAATATTAATGATACTCGTGCGTAGTTCTCGTATGAGCGAATGTAAGTGTATAGTATTGGACTGAAAATTCCACGAACAGGATGAGATTCCTCTTGCCAAGCTTCTCGCAGCTTTTGAAATAAAACATAATTTATAGGTACTCTCGATCGAAAAATTTATCAGTTCGAATTCATAAATATAAAAGCCCACATGCAGATGTACTCAACTCTAGCTCGTTGTGTACTAATTGCGATAATTTTCTTTCGATATTATCTTTGCTATTTGATCCCTCGTTGAAGTAAATCATGTGCGGGCTGAAAACATTTTTTCCAAATGCAATCTTTAAAGAAAAAAAAAAAAAAAAAAAAAGCAAGTTTAAAAAAAATCAATTCTCGCCGTAACGACTTCCCCAAAAAAAAAAAAACACAAATTTCGACGGACCTTATATATAGGCATACAATACATATGTATATCCAAAAAGTACTGCAAACCCATGTAATATTTTTGATCTCCTTTTTTGCAGGCATCTTTTTCATCCTGCCGTGCGTCGACAGCTACGCCCGGGTCGATCTGCGCACGAGAACCTACGATGTACCGCCTCAGGAGGTACGTGCATGCATGATTACACATGTAGTACACGTGTACAGTGTCGAAAAATGTGTCGAGTATAAAGTCTTGCTTTTTAAAAGAGAGAAAACTTTTCTCTGCACTTTTACGGGTACGGAAAATTCCACGTACCACTTTGATGGTTTTTTTTTTTTTTTTTTCATGTAGATTTTTTCATATCGCCAATTTTACGTATTTGTTAAAAAAAAAAAAAAAAAAAAAAAAATTATAATTATTAATAAGAAAATATTAATCCACGCAGGTACTGACAAAGGACAGCGTGACGGTGTCCGTAGACGCGGTGGTCTACTATCGCGTGAACAACGCGACGATCTCGATCGCCAACGTCGAAAACGCCCATCACAGCACTCGACTCCTCGCCCAAACGACCCTACGCAACACCATGGGCACCAGACCACTCCACGAGATACTCAGCGAGCGCGAGACCATATCTGGTAACATGCAGGTAACGAGGGTATAATTACGTAATAGTGACCCGTGCATTTAATTCATTTTTTAGCTGTACATTTTTTTATATTTACACTAAACTCATGGCTTTTTTTTTTTGTTTTTGTTTTTGTTTTTTTTTTCTCCGCAGGCTTCGTTGGACGAGGCTACCGATTCCTGGGGCATCAAGGTAGAGCGCGTCGAGATGTGAGTGCTAAGAGCCTTTTTTCTTTTATTATTTACTCCTTTCATTAACAATGGATCGAAAAAATACGTCATAAATACAATTAAATCCGTAAATTGTCAAACGGTATTTTTTTTTTCTTTTTTTTTTTTTTTTAAAATATACATTACGCGCGTGTATAGGGAAATGTGCAGTTTATCTCGTGCTCGCAGCATTGCGCAAACGTTGTTTACACACACTGGGGCTCAGCACTCACCGAACGATGATAAGAGAGCTATATCGTCGTCGAGAGCGCGAAGGCCTGTCGTGCGCGATGACATACCGTTTTTTTTTGTTCGNAAAATAATTAAAGTAATTAAAAGACAATAAACAACTTTACGGGCAATGCTGTTCAAATTTTATTGTGTCGTGACAACGTTTCGACTACACTTTGGCAGTCCTTCTCAAGTCTAAATTCGACGTTGACAAAAATATTACTGACCAAAGTCAATTCGTATAAGTTACATTTTTTCTTGCTCGTAAGTAATGACTAGACAATGAGCTTTGCTCAGTAATATTTTTGTCAACGTCGAATTTAGACTTGAGAAGGACTGCCAAAGTGTAGTCGAAACGTTGTCACGACACAATAAAATTTGAACAGCATTGCCCGTAAAGTTGTTTATTGTCTTTATACATTCCTCGCTGTTCTTGGAATCCTCTTGGTGTTTATAAAATAATTAAAAACCATGATGAAATAATTTAAAAAATATTAACGACAATAAAAATTTCAGTAAGGACGTCCGACTACCTGTTCAGCTGCAGCGTGCAATGGCAGCCGAAGCTGAAGCTGCTCGCGAGGCTCGAGCTAAGGTTATTCATGAATTTTCTTTTTCTTTTTATTTTCGCGTCTGCAAAGCCAAGTACATCGGACGAATTGATTAAAAAATTTCTTGGTCTCGCTCTTTTCGCAGGTCATTGCTGCTGAAGGTGAGCAAAAGGCCAGCCGGGCTCTGCGAGAGGCTTCCGAAGTCATTGGCGACTCGCCCGCTGCTCTCCAGCTTCGATACCTCCAGGTCGGTTTTTTTATTTTATTTTTTTTTTTCTCCAATTGATACTTTTCTTTGAAAAATTTATTGAAATTGACGTCCTTTTTTTTACCATTCAGACTCTCAACACCATCTCAGCCGAGAAGAACTCGACGATTGTATTCCCGCTGCCCATCGACATGCTCACCTACTTCATGAAAGCAAAGGAGGCGTGTTAAGCCACACCTCCCTTTTTTTTTTTTTTTTCCTATTACGACCGGCAAATTAAACTACTTACTACTAAAAAAAGAAGAAAAAAAATGACTGCTAATACACGTGGTTCTAAAAAATGCTGAAAGTTCTGCCGAGTTTTGTATAACTATTTATGTGTAAAAATACACGCAGTTCATGTATACTACATATATTATAATGTACATCGATATCGGCAAAGATGATGATTCGAAAGGGAGGAACAATTTTTCAATTTCATTGTCATTTAATGTTCAACTGTGATGACGATTACGCGGACACAGTAAACGTCATCAGGCTTTCTTATTGTGGTCCATGGTGGACTGTTTTAACATGTCCCTAGAAATAATGGGGAAAAAAATCCAAAGAAGGTCTGATTTATTTACGTTCGGGTAATTTACTGTTACTGATATGAAAAAAAAAAAAGAAGAAAATTTTACTGATTATATACACATTAAAAAAGTTCCTTTCTCGGGAAGCTACACGAATTTATTCTCCTACTTGATACGAATAATCTATAGCATTTAAGGTTTGCACGCAGAGTCCGTCGTTATATTTGATATACATGCGTTGATAAATGAAAAAGACTTTATCAGTATCGACTACGTCACACGTTTTTTTTTTTTTTTTTCAATTTTTCATTTTATTTTTGTAATGGTGTAATAATGTAACTAAAATTATTTATTTGCATTTGTTCTAGTGCTTATTTTCGTAAAACATTTACATGCATACGCCAGAGTATCTTTTTTTTTTTTTTTTTTTTTTTTGTCAAATTTTCTTTACTAATTGCATCCACTGAAATCTCTTCATTGTAGCCTTAAATGTAAATCCTAATCACGAAACCATAATAAAAATTTTATTAACACGTGCTGCCAAACGCTTTTTTTTAATTGTTCTACGACGATTTTTAATCTGCTTGAAAAAATATTAAATTACATTGAGTAAAGTTAGAAGTATCTACTGTTTTTTTAGGCCAATAAAAATTCAGGTATAAAAAACAGCCACAAATAGGTGCATACTTTTAATTTCACCCGATGTGATTAAAATCATTAGATACATTTTTGTATTAAAGTCGTTAAAAATCCACAGTTTTTTAAATAATAAAATCAAGTTTGATCTGGTGGCACGTATTAATTTTTCAAATTAGGATTTTCATTTTAAGTAACGAAGAAGAGATTGCAGTGGGCGTACGCTTAAAAAATCAAATTGAGATAATAACGGATGCCCTCATGTACACTTAAAAGTTTGATTATCATTTAAATTTGGGTTTTATTTCCTTAGTTCATGAAAATTACCGGGCTATGGTTATTTTGGTGACTTGAATAGTTTTAAGGCACAATGTAAAAGATTGCTTGAAATGTTGCAGGGTGCAATTGTTTTTTTATGTGTATTGTATATAACAAATTGTAAAAATTAAGTTAGTCTAGTTCAATGGAGATGTATCTTTGATTCGATGAAAAAATTGTTGAATAGTTTAATGATTAGTCAAGTATTAAGCTGAGCAAGTCAATCACTTGATTGATTGTATTTACAACAGTTGTACAATTACGAATAATTTTTATATGAAAGTTTAGAAGCACATAAACATACATATGAAAGCTTCTATTCGTTGACGATTTACGATTTTTATTCCATCACTGCAAACCGGTTTTTTACTTCGTAAAATTTTTTAAATAAATAATTATATATATTACATTAGAGCAAATATGCAAAACAATGGAAATGTACAAAAAAAAAAAAAAAAAAAAAAAACGTAAAAAGTATTCTTAAAGGTGCTGTATCGAAAAGTATTTCAAGCTTACTTTATGACAAATCGATCGAATCAGCTACTTTTAAATTTATCCGAAATTAAAACTTTAAACAATGTACTAATGAAAGTATGCAACAAACAAAGTATTTTTTTCCTGTTGCCAATGATAAATTTTTTTGTTTCCAAGAATTTTATACGAAATACTTGAGACTTATATTATGTGACTTTTGAAATCACTGGGGCCCAATCATCCAAATTTTAAAGATCCTTAAGAAAAATTATGCAAATAAGTATAAAATGCCTAATAATTATTAAAAAATCGACATCATTTTTCACGAACGAACAAAAATATTATTTGACTTTTTCACCTTTTCTTACATTCATATACTTATTGCTCATCATGTAGTTATGTAAATATCTTTTTTTTGCAATACTACATTTACTACATTTTTTTTGTGCAAACCCATTGATCAATATTTTCTTAAAATAATATTACATAATGACCAAACGAAAGACTGCGTATATTTGAACTATCAACGAAATTGTAAAAAAAAATTTTAACGAATTGAGAAACAAAATTTTCTCCAAGTCGAGGGTTACAAGATTAGCTGAGAAAGAAAAAAACAAATATTGATTTTTGAGTGATGTTTTTATTACATAATTATATATTTACACATAACAAATGTATGAATCTACGCAGAAAAATTGAAATTTTGAGCTTTATGTTGATAAGTGAAGTGAAATAATTACTAGAATTCAATAAATTATCAATATTCAGTGTGAATCCTGTCAAATTATAAATCTAACGATCTCTGGTTTCTGGCTCTTCGTCGTAAGATGACATAATTTTTTCCATTATTTCCCAAAGCTTATCTCTAGTCAAATCTTTACTAAAAACCTGTTGAAAATTTATGAATTAAAAAAAAGCTATTTGTGGATGTTTAACTGTAAAAATATAATATTCATGTTGTATTGGAAAAAATTTTAAAGCGATCTACTTAATGCATGGATTAAATTCTATTGTAATAAAATACATAAAAATCAAAATGAGTATTAATTAATTTGCACTTACATTAAACCATGGCAGCTGGTCACATTCATCCATCAAAGGCACTACTACTCCATAAATTTGCAAAGTTAAATTGATGCAAGCTATAGCTACTAAATTTGCTGGATAGTCAAGTACTGCTGGAATATGATGGAAATCTTGTAGTAGAGCCATGCTTGTTCTTGATACAGGATACCTTGACCACTCTTCTTCTCCAAACCATGCTTGTAAAGATCTCAGATAGTGTAGCATATACTAAAAATTATAGTTTTAATTTGAATTTCCCTTAAGATTTACTTTTTAAAACAAATTTAATTTTTCAATTCAGTATAACCTTGTGTGGATGAACTGGAGCCACTTGAAATTTGAGCATTTGCATGATCAATAGCTCTCCCTGCACTATAGCGTCACGCATACTCCAATACTGATCACCCAACTCCAAGGGCTGTGCTCCTCTGTGCAATGTACTGTAAGCTACGTTCATGATGTCCCTAATTTTTAAATTATTGTCTTTTATTTTTCCCGCCAGATACAAACATGTCGATGCTATAAGCTGCAACAGGTAAAAATATATTTTCGTTCATACTTGTATAACTGTATGCCTGTAATGTTTACAAAAAATTTAATGCTTGTCTTTACATATGGATCATATCCCTGTGGAGTTGCTTCTCTCATAAACCTGTGGAATAATGTTGCAGCTGTGGCTATTGTCAAAGGGTTTGCATCAAGTTTGTATCCTGCAATTTTACAATTAAATGTCAACAAAATCTAGTCAATATATAATTCAACCAAACTCGATTTGTTTAAAAGTTGGACGATAAGTTTATCTTAGCACTTACCACATTCAAATATAAACCTTGCCACTGTAAAACTATCAGCTGCCTTAGTATAATCAATTGTTATGGCTTTTTGTAAGGTGAGCCTCTTTTCTCTTTGCATTGCGAGAACGTCAATAACACCTTTCATCTTTGAACTGTAATTTATATACATTTTGAATACTAATATTTCAAAGTTTAACTATGACTTGCAAACGAAAAAAAGTGATTTTGGAAAACAGTAGTGGTTACGATGTGAGTGAAAACCAACATAAATTTTGGAATGTGTACACGTATCAAGAGGTTGAATGATTCAAATGGATGACAAGAAACAAAAAATTTGCCCAATTATTTACGCCATGTTAAAGTGCTAAGATGATGAATACTACAATTAATTGAAAAATACTGAAACGTACCTCTGGTGGTAGTAAAAAAAATTGTGGAGTGCAGATTTTGTATAAGACACTAGCGTTAATGATAAAAAAATGCGAGTTTCACCAATCAGAAAAAAAAAAAAAAATTGCTGCAAATGTTAATTGCACAAATTCGTTTTAATTTCATTTGTTTTGGTTTTGTTAGAAACTCAGCCAAGGCTCGCTTACCTCAGGATCTCGCCTGTGGGCTCCAAGTGAAGCATTGTATACCACCTTTCAATACAACGTACACACACCACATATGTTGTTTATTACTTTTAGCAATCACAGATAAAGAAAGGAGTCTTTATTTTTTTGTAAAATTTCGAATATAAGTACATGTATGTAAAATGTATAGAGATTCATACAAAGTTTCTTTGGTTAATGACTAGAAGAGGAGAGTGTTTTTATTTTTGTTTTTGGTTCTGCCTGTGGGAGATAACTACCTTGCCTTGTACCCTGGATTATGCCCGTACATAGTGCGGCTTGTGTGTGACTGCTTTTTTGATTATTTAATAATCTAAAGCACGTTGTCGTCAAACACGACTTCCACTTGCAATCACATCAACTATTTCACGTGAAGTTAGCAAAGTAACACACAAGACGCGAATCGCGGAGCACGAACAATTTAATGGACGACTTGCTACGGATTTTTTTTTTTCTTGATGCAAACTTTCAAAGGTTTGTAATATTAATTACGTTACGTACAAGTCGTACAACAAATACACCCCCGGTAAATAAATTATGCTCTAACTGAGGACGGTCGTCTAGAACTAACTGTACACTCATGCATATTGTATGCCGGGTCTGCAATCAATAAACACAAGATGAGGAGTGGGAGGTGGTTTTCGGCATGCGATTGGTCGACTTAAATTAGGGAGAATTTTCATGAAATAGGTAAAGGCTCGGCTCGTCCGTAATTTAAAAAAATCGGACAACTAGATTTTTAGCGTGAATATCATAAGATTATCAATTTTTTCCGATGACATGACATTCAACATTACCAAGTTATAAGTAATAATTGTTAATTAAATATTTACTACTTATTAAAAAGTCTACTCTAGAGGATAGGGCTTGAAATAAAAAGTCAGGTTGTCAAATTATACTATTAATATAATTTTTGTAGTTTTTAAATACTTTTAAGTAAACAAAAATAGAATAAAGTTCGATGGGAATGAACAAATGTGATCTGTATGTTGAGGAGATGCATTTCTGTGCACACAATGGATGTTTTCTTCTCCATAGCCATGTATTCCTTGTGAGTAGGAGAACCAAACAGATGACCATGTAATCAAGTTTACTGAAAAGAACACAAAACAAAAAGTTAATATGATTGATTCGGTATTAATTATGCACGTTAAAGGTAAAATTTAAATAAAAGAAGCTAGATGTGTAGCACAACAACCATTGGATGCACTCACCTTCTTGGAGGTAGCTCCAACTTTGGTCTTTTTCGTGCCTCTGACTTTCTTCATCCTGTTCTTTCTTTCCTTCCTCTGTTTTCTGGTCTGCTTCTGCTTTTCAAATAGACCGTGTCTCTGGAGCCTGTATTTGGGCTCAAACTTTTTCGCAAAGTCCAGGGTGTCGTAGATCAGGGCAAAGCCAGTCGACTTGCCACCACCAAAGTCAGTCCTGAAGCCATGGGCAAAGACCACGTCTGGCGTGACTTTGTACATCTTGGCGAGCTTCTCACGAATATCGGTTTTCCTCACGGAGGATTGGCCTGGATGTAAGACATCGACGACCTGCAATATCGCGTAAAGTCACATGTAAGCCAAGAGGTATCTCCCACCGGTTCTGTACTTTATAAGTAAACGGAAAAAAAAACATCACTTGCCATCTGTTTTCTGCACAAGAGCGGGTTGCGCATAAATTTGCGAGTGCGGATCGTTGCGGAACCTTCCACCTGAAAAACATTATTTATTATAAACACAACGATCAAACGTCAAAATCGAATTATAGGTTAGGCCCACATGCTGTTTATACACATGATGTTTCAACGCAGAAGCCGAGCACAAAGAGGAAAAAACATTCCATCAACGACTTTTTTATGCTGTTCCGATAGAATTGATCATGTATTTAAGCATCTTGTGGGATTATTAATTCGCAAAGTTAAAATTAATTGTTACTTACCATTTTGTTGGCTGCTTACGAAAACCGTGAGGTTACAAGAAAGACTCAACGCCAGCTCGATGGAAAGTTGAATCGAGTTAAGTTGGTAGCAAAGCTAAACTACACTAGGAATGTAGGGACATGTGAAAGTAGGGAAAATAACCCTAGGCGCGAAAGCTTGTTTGATCCAAGCGCGCGAAAATATGAATTAGGTTTATCTATAGCTTGCAAATAATTTTATTAGATGATTATTTAATTCTTAACTACCTACGTGCTACTAGAGATTTTTTTTTCAGTAATAATCATACGTTGTGTTTATACAGAATTAAAAAAAAAAAATTTATTGTTGGAAAAAAAAACATCGTGCGTAACGATTTTGTTAAATACTTTATGTCGAAGTGTAAGGAAATTCGTATGAAAATTAAATTAAATTGACGCAATCAATATACTTAACTACAAAAATGTTCTTGCAGAACGTCTGCATGATTGGCAAGCGTATCGGTATACAAAATGTGTTACCGATATATTGCGGTTGATAAAAGTATCGAGACTATCTACATTATCTACAGCTGTAATCCGGTGACACGACGCGAAAGCTCTACTCTCGCACTATGTAGTGAGCTTTCAAACGTGTATTCGAATCGTTTCTAAATATAAGCAACACAGACATCAACTGCCGTTTATGGGCAAACTGATGAAACCTGAATCTATGAATATATTGAAATTAAATTCCATTAAACGCGTCAATCAGTAATCAAACATTTACTGATCAATTTAGAAATTCGTATACAACGTATATGTTGTAAATAACATACGACATTTCACATCTTTTTTTCAAAAGTTGCTTGCATATATGTATGCGTGTAAAGATAGACGAGAGACAGGTTTCTGGGACGTAATTTTTTTTTTTCCAGTCCAGAGATAATTTATTAATTTTTTTTGGCTCTTTAAAAGCTACGGGCTTCTGGTATGCAAATTTTGCGGACAGATTTACACGCGAAACGGACGCACGTGTGCGCGTGATTTTTAAGGCCATCACTCGAGTGACGAATTTTTGTTAGCTTTATGCCCGATGATATACATGGATGTAAGTATAACATGTTTCACATTCGAGACCCATGGCTTTCACGGCTTGGATAAAAATTCTTGGAAGCTAAAAGTAAACATTATTACATTGGTTGGACTAAAAGTGCGTCCTCTATAAAAATAGCGAGGAATTTCTATGTACATCCACGGTGGTGCGTTGAATGTGCTCCAAAGAGAGGAAAAAACATTTTTATTCAAGGAAAAAAAAAAAAAAAAAAAAAAAAGGTTGTGAAAAAAACGATTAACCAGTGTATCAAGTAATACGAAAAAAAAAGAATAAATAAATCAATTCGACAATAACGACACTTTTATCATATCTCTGCAGTACAACAAACACATGGCGATACCTACTCGTGTGATGTGTATAAATTTGACACTGCTTGGCCTTCGTTTTCGCAGTAAAATAATGTATACATAAATATACGTACAATTCAAGTAATTTGCACACGTAGCACGGAGGCATATAATATACGTCGAGGCGTCGATTACCACATAAGGAAGTCCACGAAAACGAGTAAGTATACAATAATAACAATACGGAGGAAGGTGCGACGGCTATTTGACACTTTTTTTTTTT
>NW_019379813.1:657403-671882 GCF_000648655.2 Copidosoma floridanum
AAAAAAAAAAAAAAACTGTGCATCAAACGAAATAGTATAAAGCTTGCGGGTAAAAGCAGTAAGGCATCGACATCGACAAAAAAAAAAAAAAAGAAAAATTATGGTTTTATTTTTAGCGTGAGTGGATAAGTCGTTCGCCACGTGTCTCCATAATTATACATGGGTATAATATACGTGCGTATAGCCGTGAGGCCACGTGTGTCTCAAGAGTCGACTTTCCACGCTCTACGTGTACATGTACATTGTACGTATCGTAAGACATCGTTTTTCGCATGTGAGGCACGACCGATCGGTATACTCGAAGAAACGCTCATTGCTTTCGATCCACCATCGAGTACTTGTAACATATTAATGTACCATTAGATTGAAAGTGGTGTTTTAACGCTAAAGTCAACTCAGCTATTTTGTCTCAATGAGCTTTTTCAAATTATATTGTTTTAAAAGTACACGCATACACAAGCATCACTTATACTTCAACATATAATTTTTTATTTCATAATATATTTTTAACTAAGTATAGCTACAAGGACCTAATAGCGTAATATGTTAAAAAAAAAATAAAAAAAAAAATCATTGACTTAAATGTTGTTATAAATTATAACTTTGTCTTGTCAATTGTGACTTGGAGAGAAATTAAATGTATAGAAGAAGAAGAAAAGGCCACGCGAGTTGCAGTCGAACAAAGAGGACGTGGAAAAAGTAAAGTCGGAAGAAAGAATAAAGGTCCAGTGAATACGTAAATACGTATACCCGTGCCCCTATGTATACGTACATATAGATGAGAAAAAGAGTGTTCCATGCATCAGAGAGGCCCTATACGCTGACAGTGGGCCCCTCTTTTTTTTTCTTTTTTTTTTCATACCATATGTATATGTACACTCTGTACTGTCAAACATCAAGCCACGATAGCCCCGCGTTACGAGGGGGATCAAGTAGGTAGATATATACGGGATGGTCTTGTATTGGCGTAGGAGGCAATGAATGGGCTTTTTAATGTTTTGCAACATGCGGAGCACGTTTTACTACCTACTACTTTTACTATGATATACCTACTACTACTACTTATATCGGGCATCGGCAGCGAGCGGTGATGGTCACTCTCGCATCCAACGCGCGTAGAAATTTAGTAATATACGCCGATTTCCATACAGAGATACTTTTCTTTTTCGATGTTTTCTTTGATTTTTTTTTTTTTTTTTTTTTTTTTCGTGCAGCTATCGGGTGTATAGCTGACAATGGTGGGGCGTTACAACGCCTTCCTGATGCCAATTGTATCGGGTTGCTGTCTGGTTTGTCGTTGCGTAAGAGAGTCTTTTTTTATGGAACGTCGGATAAAAACACGTATTACGTCGGTGTAATTATGCGAAATCTCACTCAAGTGAATGTGTCAAACGCGTAAGGAATAAAAAATTTTAAAAAATTTTAAAAATTCTTACTGAAGAGGCTTTTAGGTTCGCTTGATTTATGATAATTTTTCGGCGATAAAACTCGCGCTGTGAAATTTGTCGGATGATGTCTATAAATTTGGGCTGAAAAATGTACGTCGTGTTTATATAAAATTTGACGTGTACGAGAATCAAAGTGTATAGTTGTCACGTTTGAAACAAAAAAAAAACAAAAATGATTACTCTTCGTGAATATAAGGAAGAAAAAAAAATTATCCAACAAAGTAGACATTGTATATAAGTAATAGCTGTAACTTATTTTGGTAAGCTGTTTTGCACTTAAATAATTTCATGGATTCTTGAACATTTCGAAATATATTTTTTGCTGAAAATTATTTTTTTCATCGCTACTACTACCAAAAATAAATATTCATACCAATTTTTGAAGTAGTTAATTAGTTAGTAATTAATGTGGGGTTTTGTTTTTAATATGCGTGTACATAATTTAGCCATTTGAAGCTTTTATTTTATTCATGATGTTGATGATCGTTAAGTATACGATATCGAATACTTGTACACACTAACATCATTACGAGCTGCAATCCAATGGGCCATCGTATTCCATATTTTTCCAAAAATTTCACATTCATTGTCAGTTGTAAGCAAAACGTGACACGATTCGAAAGCTGTTGTTTGTTTTCAAGTAACACTTCAATTTACATTTCTCAGTAAGGGGTCTAATAGTTTTCAAAGAATGACTCAATTTTCAAAAACCATGGAAAATAAAATCTTCGACATATACATGATTCAATGTTTCGTAAGAAGACATGAGTCAAAACAAATTTTGTTTTTAAAGTAACATTAGAGAGAGAAGAGAAAAACGGTGAGGAATTCGGCTCGGGGTAAAGACCCGTACGTAACAGTCTTTTTATCGTCCGTAACTCAATGGTTCGAGAAAACTTTCAACACACAACCAGAAACCAGTTGGTTCCCTTTCTATATATATTTACACATATATAGCATTTTAAAAGGCACTGAGAAAATTTAAATGTCTCATGACACCACGATTATTTTTAAATGTCTCAAAAAAAGATACGTAAAAAAGTATACATCTCAATTGCAAACGCAATTTTATTTATAGTAATGACTCAAAAAAATAATATTTGATTGTACACTACGCTCCTACTATTTATTTATACGCCAAACGTACTAATAAAAAAAAAAAAAAAAAAAAAAAAAATTAATATATGATATCGAACGTCAGAATGAATAGCTAACACAATTCAGGTATCAAAGGAGTAGATTTCACGTGGAGGGCCGCGTGCACATTTATATTATAGTATGGCCAAACGAAAAAGTTAAAAACGGAGAGAAATAAATGAAGAACGCGTGCTTCGCGTTACATACCCGCGAGAGTATTGGGCAACACTGTATGATGTATTGTAGGTATAAGCACGCGCACGTGTTTTTTCACAAGCGAGATAATTTTTTTTCATTTTAATTTCGAGCCTACGTGGGTCTTTAACTCCCTTGTACGCTTTCTCTCTCGCGCGCCCGAAGCTTTTCCTTGGAGAACAAATGCGTTCCAGGTCGGAGAGTCCCCGCATCCACGTGAGGGGGAGACAAACAGGTAGAAGCTGTACATAAGTACATATACGACGAGGCTGAAAGGAAGTTGTTGGGTCTCTTACTCGAATCAACCTGTTCCTCGAGAATGCAGCTTTTTTTCTTTTCTTTTCCTCTCTTCAATTGTAACTCAAGCAGAGTACGTTTGAGTACTCCGTACTGCAGAGCTTGAGCACATTTTACACCACATAATATTAATTTCATACTTTTTTTTCCAGATATCAAAGTGAGTTTTTTTTTTTCTTTTCAACTAAATATCTCTTTGCCTCGCACGATGACACTTGAAATTCATACGGCAATCATGCCCCCCCCCCCCCCCCGTATATAACACCTTGACGACCCGATAAACTGATAAGACGCTCAGTACAGCTAACTATGTCAAACATATCTTTGCGATTGGTAGGTACGTACCAAACGCATGTATACACTAGTGTCACGCGCGTAAACGACGAATTTTACTTATCATATCGTCGATTAGGTACATATATTATATATAAGACACTGACATCATGCACTTTAATTGAAAATCACGCGTTGACATGTCCACGTAATGGCTTTTTTATTCATGCCCCCTATTGACTCAGACACCGGGAGGTACAATGATTGTTTGGAGCATAGTAAAAAGTCCAATCTCAAAGTTAAATGCGACCCTCATCCCGATAGTTTTAAAAATATACCCACTCCGATGCATAAATAATGTACAACGCGTGAATAAGAGCCGATTCTCTCTATGCAAGATGATGGAGCCAGCCGCATCGTCTTATCGCCACGGCAAACACGAAAAAACAATACCACGAGTGTATACGTAACTTCCTGTCTATATATACATAACATATAGAGGTAAGCGTATCGAGAGGAGATCAATTAGAATGTACCAAGAAAAGTCGCTTCCTCGCGCATCACCATTGTTATCTCATCGAGCCACATCATATGCATACGTGTAAGACTAATCCAGCCCACGTCGAAAATCTCGCTTACGAATACCGTATTATATTATTCACACCTTGAGGGGAAAAAAAAAAAAAAAAAATCCCATTAGGTGTCCTTACCCGTATTTGCGTGCAAACAATGTCACGGATCCTTATTTCGTTGGAAAAGACGAGCAAAGAGAGAAAAATGACAAGGGACCCCCTTATCTTATCTACAGCGCGCGTAGAGCACAAGAAGAGAGGGAGAAAAAAAAGGTGTAGGTCAACGATCCAAAAAATATTCCGAGATCCCGTCTTGTGTTATATATATTTAAATGGTGTACTCGTACAATGGAGGATAGGACCAAGACGGATAGGGAACCTTTTACTATTCTTCCTCTTACGGAATAACACACCCTTCGAACGAGTATACCCCCCCCCCCTCATCTATACATATATAAGAGTATGGATGAACTCTAAAAGTCAATCTTCCGTCACTTCGCGGAGCTTATATACCTTGGCGATCCCTTGGGCGTATATGCGTGCTTATATTTAATCGTCGCACGTCCTGCGTACCATCCTCCCATGTATATATATACCTAGTTTCGTCATCGTTTTCCTTTTTTTTTT
Source organism: Copidosoma floridanum (assembly GCF_000648655.2). The sequence goes on from NW_019379813.1 coordinate 661,953, forward strand.
TTTTTTTTTTTTTTACTCCTTTACTACGACTGTACTACGAAAGTTTACTACGCGCCCGACCACTCGTGGGAGTTGTACTATATTTATAGAAGTCCCTTCTCTCTCATTTAAATCGTAAACGAGAGAACATCCAAAGTGGAGGGGGTCGATGAGTACGTTCTTTTTATACGAGTAGCAGCTCTCCTTTTTTCTTTTTCTTTTTTTTTTTCATAGGCTTCCGAACGTTGTACAGCGCGATGTATATATACAGCAGCGAGAAAGAGAGAGACCCCCTTTTTTTTCCTTCGGAAAAACCTAAGCGTGAATTCGTTTTGGTTCACGTAGCGTGGTAATTTTTTTTTCTCTTTTTCTTTTTTTTTTTCACGATGTAACAATCTATTTTTTAAATGTTCATTTACTATATGATTTGACAAACGTTTTGAACGATGCCCAATCAACGGTTTGTCGCGCGAAGGAGAATGCAAAAAAAAATCAAGCAACAACAGTAAGTGTTATTTTTCCATCGGCACTGAAAGATAAACACTCGGTCCGACGAAGCTTACGTGTACGATATGCGTGATGGGCAAAGCATGATATTGCGTGCGAGTATAAAGAAAAAAAAAAAAAAAAAAGTGTCTGTGCACTCTTTTGGCCATCCACGTATATGTATACGCGTGTAAATTAACTTCAAGGAAATTTTCGTCCGACGCGTCGGTGCGTGAGTGAAAATAATTTATTCGACGCGCCAAACGAGTGAATAAAATTGTAAAGAAGAAGAAGGTTTGAAATGCCGATTGCGTTGACAATTATTTTCATCGGGGGAGTATAGCCGCTCCGGGACCTTGGCTTTTTGTAACGAGGAGACCCTTTGCCCGAAAAGCGCAGCACCTATACGATTTCTCATTACACGCGCTAACGCCGCGAGCATCCGGTTTTTTGTTTCGAAAGTCTTGTTCTCCTTTTCTCTCTTTCTCTTTTCGTCGCGTTAAAAGGATGTATGAGTGTTCTTGCAAGTCTCGGTGAGACAATGTCCTTCGAGACGTTTTTTTTCCCTTTTTACCTCCAGTCATTATTTAAACGTTGCTGGAGTACGATCGCCATATAGTATATGCAGGTTTTATCACGCTCGTCGGATAAGACTCCAGTTTTTGAGCATCGGAGGTTTCTTTCTTTTTTTTTTTTTTTTTTTTTTTTAATTTTTCGTTGGACGTTCCGTAAAATGTTTGTCACAAAGTTGTGCGCTTTGGAAAAAAGATCGGATGGAACGTTGAGAACTTCTTTACGTTTCACAAACGCGTGTGATTATCAACAAAAAGGCTTGGATCTACGTCGATGTTTTATGTAATCGCAAGTTTACTTGGCATTTATCTCGAGAAACTCTTTTTTTTTTTTTTTATATATATATATCTTGTTTTACACGATAAATCTGATAAGAGGCCAAAGTGAATCGTCGAAAAGCACATTTTTGAGGATCGCCGATCTTTCGTAAGCGAGAAAGAGAAGTGCCGTACATTATTGCTGGATGCGTTTTTTATTCCTTTCAAGGATATAAATTAATTTGCCACAAAGTCGAGTTCTCATACAAAGGATATAACATACACACCTACCCAATTTTATAGGAAATAGCAGAACATTATACCCACATATGTACGCATCACACATTAATTTATTCTTAGTAGGTGTGATGGTTCTCCATCCGATCCATAGAACAAACCGATACAAGATAGCAACTGTTATAATATTTTTTTACTTGCATCGACGTTAAACTGATAAGTTGAGAGAGAAAAAAATTATTTCGCACAAGTGGTAACCTTATCCCTGTATTATTCAAACACCATTTTGTTTCGGAATTAATTAATACTTGGAGTTCTTGGGCTGTACGAGCGAACGTTTATCAACGTATAATTTATAATATCGAAAACGTTGTCAACTTTATTTTAAAGAGATGTTGATAAATCAGTTCCTCGGGCACAAAATCTTTTTTAATTTTTTTGCAATATAATTTTTTGTTCGTAATTAGATGCGCTGTTTACGGTGAAAAAATTTCTTGTAAGTGGTACAAAAAAATTGTTTCTCGGTATTGTATTGCGAATACTGAGGAGTAAAACAATTTTTTCAACAAAAAAAAAAAACATGCAATTTATTCACGAAAAAAGAATTTCCTTGCAAAGCGTTTAAAAATTCATAAAATAATTGTATACCCAAGTCTGCACGTGAAGCTCGAAAACTCGAAATCAAAGTATTAATTAATTGTACGATATCTCAAACGTACCTTACACAGACCACACTTTGTTCTGTTATCGAAAGTACGACAACCACGACATTAGCACAATAGTTAGTTTTTTTAAATTTGATAATGACCGTATAGTATATCGTGACTGCATATTTATTAATACGAGGAAAAAACATTTCATACTTCAATTTAGATTCAAATCCATTAGAAAAAAAAAAAAAAAAAGGCGAATAGGCGGTTGCATCGGCATTAGCGCACTATGTCTTCTCGCTTCCTTCCTCTTCTTCTCTTTTGTTCTTCATTCTCTCGGCGTAACGTACGGATTCAAAAGACTTCCTACAGTTATACAATCTTACAGTGCTTAAAAACCTTAGTAATATATACATGTATAAACGTGGGGGGCCTTTAAGTGATTCCTACCGCGAAGAAGCCGCGTATCATCATCCGCGATGCATCAATGCGTACTTACGCCCACACGCACCCACCTACGTACACGTGTAACGTCCAAGTCGAAAATATTTAAAGCACGTTTCATATATAAGGGGAGAGAGAGAGAGGAAGAGGAGGTGGGGGACAGAGATCGAATGTGCGTATGACGCATGCATTTCGTGCATTACCAAATTTAAATGTCCATAGCGAGCTGCAAGTCTGAAAGCGCGTTGATACGACATATAATAGAATATCTTGCGCTCGTGTGCACGGGTTATTATTATTGTAGCTCTTTTTATTGCGAATTTTCATTGAAAGATGTCGTCGATGTCAAAGCTTTAAATTAAACGGTACAACTCGATGAAATTCCCCGAAAAATTTGCAACACATTACATATAGCTTTTCACTCTTAAAGTTTATACTTGATAGAAAAATTTCGTTATCAAATTATAACGTCTGCAGCGTGTCTATTGTGAAATAGTGTGCGGCATAATGAGCCCCAAAGCTAGAGTATAATATATAGTGTCATTAAAAAGTCATATTACGCAGTGTAAACAAATCATTGTGAGGTGTGGAAAGTCGTTGAAAGACCCGGTTATGTTGTATAGAGATAAAACGCTGTTTCGTTTGAACCACACGCTAAACCTGTAGTATAATATATTACATTAGTTATGAATAAGTTGCACTACTTTTTCGATTTATTAACTATTAACGGTATGAAAAAAAAAAAAAAAAATTGTATGATTACATAATCAAGTGTAATTGTCAGAATTGACGAAAAAAGGTACCATATGTCAAAAAGGTTGAGTGAAAGAAATTAAAACATGAGCGTTTTGGGGAAAATTATACAGTTTTTGGTGGTTTTTTCGATGATAACGTAGGCTAAGCAAACTTTTTTTTCCTTACTGAAACGGTTGTCTCGATCGAACATATTGCAAGTGCGCAGTTTCAAGGTATAATAGGTGTAATCTCAAACGTTATCAATTTCCACCACATTACGTGCAATTAAGTTTATTTCAAATCGAATGGAAAGATTTACTTAACAAGATATGGTATTACCCGCATGCATATTTTCTCGCTCTCTCAAAGAGTAAGTATTCGCCAAATGTACTGAAATTGTACTTAATTAATTAAATCCGTGTTTCAGTTCCTCCAGTTCTACGACTCCGATGATACGTGGTCATATTCGCTTCGTGCATCAATTCGAAACAACGCCACCTGCAGGGGAAAATATGTCGTGTTAGTACAAGTGTTAAATATGCATTACTGTTAAAATCAACGATTATTGTAACAGATCGTTGTCCATTAGATTATGTGTGTTCTTGTTAGTTAGCATGGACATGGACAACTTTTCCCCTGCAGGTGGCGTTGTTTGAAATTGCTGTACGAAGCGAATGAACGAATCTATTATTACGTGCACCGTAAGTATACTACTTATACGCCATAAACCTGCTTACCGTGCTTATCGCTACAACAACAATAATAATAATCGTAATAAAATGATAAAATGTAGGGGGGGGGGGAGAAGGGTTAGAGAGAAAGAGAGAGAGAGAGATGTGCACACACGCTGCGCAGTGCGTAACGACGCTGGGTGATGATTCCTCGATTCGTCTCCACAAAACATCGCGGCGCGAGAGTCGCTTGTGGGAAGTCGACGCGAAAGCGTGTGCCGACTCTCTCGAGTATACTGTTAGTATACCCAGATTTGACTCCGGAGGAGAGGCTGTCGCCGTCAAGACCAAAGTGTTTGTCTCGGCGCTCCATTTTATTTATATCTTACGTATTAGTATTTAAGCAATTCAAGTCACCCGTGTAACGCGATGTTCATACAGCTTTGTAAATAATTGCTCGAGGAAAATCCGACTCTTCCGATAATCGTTGATACATATAGTTATACTTAAGGTAAACAGCATTTATACTTAAGTTGTTGAGTTGACGAAAAATAAAAGAACAAGGCGAGGTGAGGTTGCGCGGAAAAACATATAACTATAGTATACCTACTTACCTTGTACATATACCTATAATACATTGCACAGGCTGCAGGGGGTCCCGAAAGAGTTTGCGAGGAAAACAAAACTCGCAGTGCTTGATAGTGTTGTATACCTAGTGCGTGGCTTCTACGTATAATATATGTGCACCCTAGTGTATATTATGTTGTGTTTTATTTGCAACGATAAAATTATTGTGTCACGAGTGCATTCATTATATGCGTGCTTGGCGCAGTGAATGGCGTCGACGAGGACTACTACGACGACGACGACGTGCCTGCACGATAAACGAATCAACAGCAGCAGCAGCAGCAGTTGTACCCGGACTGACGAAAGTATATATCCTCGTAACAACCGAGAAATCGTGTCTGCGCTAAATCATGCCTCGGAAAGAGTGTAAGTACTCCCTATTAGCACAATTATTTTGTTTTAGCCATATAGATCCTTGAAGCTATATATTTTTTTTTATTGGAACTCTATCGTAGTAAGGCCCCCACACGCGTATTCTCGTTTTGGCTGAATCGCGCGCGAGAGTAAGCTCCGCGAGATATTGCGGCCGTACGCGTCTTCTCTTTTTTCCGCTTGAGTACTCATGCTTCGCCTGTTCTCTCTCTCTCTCTCTTTGCGTGGGTCGCTTTAAAAAAAAAATGCAAGTATACGAAAAGGGAGAAGGAGAGAGCATGACCTTTCTCTCTCTCTTATATACCCCACAATCGTGTGTAATACTACGTACACTACATAGGATATATATTACACGCTCGCTAGGCCGTGTCGCCGCTACCGTGTGGTTTCGTACACATCAAGTATACTTACATACACGCTTTGCTTGCTTCCTTTCCCATCGTATACGTCTTTTACCACTATCATCCGTCGTTATCCTGTTTCTTACATGTTACATCTTCGTATCTTTTGTGTTGGTTTTATTTTGTTATCGTCGCGGTTGTCGTATATACATGTACTGCATTGCTCTTTTTTTTCCCCCATCGATCATTTGCGGATGTGGGCGATGAGGTTAGGAAATCTGCCAACAATTTTGGTTTTGCATTTTATGTATTCTTTTTTTTTTTTTTTTCCTGTTTTTAAACACTTAGTTACGAATATTTTCGTAGTAATGCTCTCTTTTTCTGACTGTACAGTAAGAAGTAGTGTATATGCGGGTTGAGTAGACAGGGGAGGGTTCAATGCTTGCTTGCTAATGTTATAAATCGATTTAGTTCACGAGGGGGAACAGATGTGTATGCTCTGTCTGTGATGTTGATGGAATAAGGGGGAAGGGACGTGCCACTTACTTTTATATGAAGACTTTAATTGTGAACAGTACTTTTCACGTATAGTCAGATAATGATTTCATTTTTTCTCATCCACTCGCGATGGCCATCCAGTTGTATTTTTTGAGACATCAAACCTGCAGGAATGTATATGAATTTAATGTTCATGCATTCCGATGTAATGTATACCAAACGCGACTGCTGTTTCATGTTTTTCAGGTTTCCTTGGCTTTCTATCATTTGTTGACGTGATGGTTGACCGTTTTCTTATCGTGACAAAAAAAAAACAAATGAAAAAAATGTGCTATCACATTCCAAACACTTTTATATGTATGTTTATCTTCTTTAGCAAGTTCACATGTGGTTTCTTGGTCTTTATAACTGATTTGAACTGGAATTTCAGAGATTGATTTGTAATTTTCAATTAATTTTTTTATATCCCTAAAATTGCCTTTCTAATATATCAACATAAGGGTTTTGAAACAAATTCTTTTTTTAATTTTAATTATGAATGTAATTATTGCGAGCTCAAATGAAATACCAATTTATTAAACAACCTAGTATAAGTTACATAGGCTGTTATAAAAATGTATAAAATTTTTATTTTAGAATTCGTAGAGGGAACAGTTTCCAGTAATCTTCGTTAAAAATTAGTACAAAGGACAAAAAGCCAAAGTAAATTAGTAACCATGGACGTCGATCAATGTGATGAGAAGAAGATGCTGCAACAGCCAAAAACAAAGCCGCAAACTCCTACGAAAAGTACCAGTAGCAGCCCATCCCTGCCTACACCTATATTTTATTCGCCTACAAAGATTTCAAACAGTAGTAGTTTTGACCGCTTCATACCAACGCGGTTGAATAATAATTGGCAAACTGCATTCTCTATGATCTCCGAGAATAACAGAAGTAGTTCTGTCACGAAAAAGATTAGAGAAAATAATGGGGAAGGAAGTCGTGATGGAATCGCGTACTCTTGTCTACTGAAGAACGAACTACTAGGTTAATTGGTTTTCTCGTTGTTAAAATGCCTAACAAAGTTTTGGAGAATTCGTTACTAATCTTTTTTGAAAATTGATTAGGTGCCAGTATCGAGGACGTTAAAGGCCAATGCGAGGAGCGCCGCATACTGTCTCCTCTGGCAGGCAAAAATCTCTTCAAGTACACAACCCCAACAAAAGACCGTTCGTTACTGGATCAGAGTTCGCCGTACTCGTTATCTCCTCTGAGTGCTAAAAGCCAAAAACTTCTTCGTTCCCCACGCAAAGCCACACGCAAGATTTCGCGCATACCATTTAAGGTGCTGGACGCTCCGGAACTTCAAGACGATTTTTACCTCAATCTTGTTGATTGGTCATCACAAAACGTCCTGAGCGTCGGCTTGGGTAGCAGCGTGTATCTCTGGTCAGCCTGCACAAGTCAGGTTACCCGACTGTGCGATCTGTCGGGTGATAATAACAGTGTCACCTCGGTAGCGTGGAACGAACGTGGCAATCTCGTAGCCGTCGGTACTCATTCTGGCTATATACAAATCTGGGATGTTGCCATGAATAAGCAGGTATGTTTTTGTCTCTAATCTCTGCTCCAAAAAATTAATTTAAAATCTATATAATCCTATACAGTTTTCACGTGACTCAATGATAGCAAGTATTTATCTAATCAATGACGAGTTTAACGGTTTTACTATCCGTTCATTTATAAAGTAAACAGTCATGTTTAATCAACTGATTGCAGAACATGTATAGATATGTCATTGATTTAGCACACAATCATAATAGTAATTTCTAATTGCAACATAATCCTACATTAGGTCTAGCAATATATTTCAAATGATTTCATTTTTTACTTCAAAATCAGTCTTATTACAATTCAAACGTAAATGACCTATGAAATCATGCACTATCAAAATGTCTAGCAATCTATTTCTGATATATTTCTCTTCATGTATTTTACTATTCATTTATTTTTTATGGACTGAAGTTAATCAGCATCAAATAATATTTTTCACCAATATTAGAAAATACTAGTTGATTTTAATAACTTCATGTTCTAATCATTTATTACAACTAATTTATCCACTGTTTAAATGAAAAATTTTATTGATTATACAAATATATACCAATTTTTTGCTCTTATCAAACCGATAAACGTATTTTGATAATCCTCGTTCATAAAGTTCGTCTTGAAGTTATCTTAAAGCTTGCTTCTGGCCAAAAGGCAGTCGCCTCTCACTTACTCCCCTCTCCTTTTGATTTTACAGGTGAACAAACTGCAAGGTCACAACGCGCGGGTGGGTGCGCTCGCCTGGAACGGAGAGATATTATCATCAGGCTCGCGGGACCGGTTGATTCTCCAGCGAGACGTGCGTACCCCAAGTCTTGTTGGCGAGCGCAAACTCGGTGCCCATCGCCAGGAGGTTTGTGGCCTGAAATGGTCACCCGACAAACAGTATCTGGCTAGTGGTGGTAACGACAATCGCCTCTACGTCTGGAACTTGCACTCACTTTCACCCATTCAGACTTACACGGAGCATCTCGCGGCTGTTAAAGCTATCGCTTGGTCGCCCCATCACCATGGCTTGCTCGCATCGGGAGGCGGCACTGCCGACAGATGCATCAGGTTTTGGAACACGCTGACGGGACAGCCGATGCAATGTGTCGATACAGGCTCACAGGTATTGTATTAGACTATTAGATGTGTGCGTCATGGTTCTATTTTATGTTATGACAAGTTTACTGTTATCATGCAATAAGTAACTAGATTTTTTTTTCATCATACTGCGCCGAAAGTGGAAACTTTTGTGCGGCTTCGCGAAACAAAAATTCCTTCTCTCGGCTCAGGATTGATGAAAAATAGTATACGCACCACACTCGGAGGCTAAGAAGTGCTTTAAATTTCACGTTAATCACCCTCGGCTTCGCCTCAGGCGTTTATTCACGTGAAATCTAAGACATGTTTAACCTCGTGATGAAACGAGTGACATCCATCAAGATACTAATCATAATTTTTACCTTGCAGGTATGTAATCTGGCGTGGAGTAAACACAGCTCCGAATTAGTAAGTACGCACGGTTATTCGCAAAACCAGATTCTCGTGTGGAAGTATCCAAGTCTGACACAGGTGGCTAAGCTGACTGGCCACTCTTATCGCGTCTTGTACTTGGCAATGTCACCAGACGGCGAGGCGATTGTCACCGGTGCTGGCGACGAGACACTGCGTTTCTGGAACGTATTTAGTAAGGCACGTAGTCAGAAAGAAAACAAATCCGTGCTCAATCTCTTTACCAGTATACGATAAGATAGGCAATTGTACATTGAGTATAATTTTTTTTTTTTCTAACTAATATTCCGCGGGAATGAAATGTACATATACGATTCAAAGACAAAATTATAAGTTGGACGCTCGTGGAAGCGTTTCTTTTTCAGCTTTGATCTGACCAATCAATTTGGGAAGCTAGTTATCTGATTTATCAATATTTCCTGGAGCTATGTATTGGAAAGCTAGCTTTATTTTTTATTTATTTATTTTTTCTTATGCACTGATATACACGATTTTTTATATACATATTTTTTTATACGCGGTGAATTGAAAGAAATTTACTACAATTATATTTTTGGCGTGTAGATTATTTTCTTGGAATTTAAAACCAAAGAAAAAACGCAAGTAAATTCTAAGAAAGTTGTCGAAAAAACGATTTTTTTTTTTTAACTGTAGTAAATTTTTATTCGTAGCCTTTATACACTCAAAATTGTTTTGTAGAACAGTTTGATTTTCTTAAACGTTATTTACTTCATTTCGATAATCACTTATCCTTTATAAATATTTATTTCTAAAGGTGGTACCTTAAACAGTTCTGACTAACTAGTTTCCCATATTTTGACCAGATTGATACTGAAATCCTTTGGGACACATAAATATATATTCAATCATAGAAAAATATATTGATTAAATATATTGAAATGAGTAACTACTGATTAATAAAAAAAAAAAAATTGGTGACGAAGTAATTTTTTTGCGAGGTCACAACCCCAAC
>NW_019379813.1:680050-690451 GCF_000648655.2 Copidosoma floridanum
TCTTAACGAAATCAGCGCCTGAAGGTCGTTACGTTCTAAGTCAAGGATATGCGCTATGGCAGGTCTATATATGTGTATATGCCACCTTGTTTCGCCTCGCATCCTTTCGACGTAGAAGTTCCGCTTTTTCCTGGACTGTATAATATCATACTTGTGTGGAAGAGGAAAAAAAGTTATATAGAAACCATTGCAACGGTTAAGCCATGACCGGTATTCGGTTTTTTTTTTTTTTTTTTACGTGCATTGAATTCGTTAGTTTTGCTTATAATACAGATATATTTTGCTTGGATTTTTTTTTATTTTTTTATTTTTTTTTTTTAAGGTATTAATGAGTATAAAACGTGTACTCAAACATATAATTAGTGTTTTTCTTTTTTTTTACATTAATCGTTGTACTACGTGTATTATATGTAGAGTAGAGTTTTAGTCATGAATTGACAATAGTTTTCATCCTCGTGTAAATACATTTATATGTGAAAATTTTCTTTTTTCCTACGGTTTAATCATTTGACACAATCATTGTTATTAAATGTATAATTATTACAGATTATGTATGATTTTAATTTTTTTAATTTAAAAACAACCCTCTAATCTTGTTTTAAAATGTAACCTCGCGACTTAAGCCTTTAGGACAAATCACACGATTTATTGTTTTAAAAGATTTGTATCGTGTATCATGTATAGTTATAATTATACAATTTCCCAGCGTAACGTATGTTCTTACAATAATAATGTTTTTCATTATCATTTGTTTATTCATTCATATTGTGACGTTTAAGTCAAGGGGTGTAAAAGATGGCAAACATGTCCCTTATTTATAAAGATTGCACTTAATTTTTATTTCTTTCTATAAATTGGTATGATTATATTGCACAAATTGCTCCTCACATAAGTAATATAGGACAACAATTTTTTATACAATTTTATACTGTTTCGAAAACACATTTATTAAAATTATTTGTCACTACAGGATGAATGTACAAAGTGAATGACGATGTAAGAATATCATGCAAGATATTAGCAGCTCACTCTGTTATACTGTAGGGAAAATAAAAGTGCTGATTTCACAATCATGTTTTAATGTATTTAAGCTCAAATTTCAGTGGCATCAGTTAACAAATAATTGAAATAAAAACACTATACTTTGCACGCAGTTACTTTCATGCACCTCATGCGCATTTTGAAAATACATTTTTTCAAATGCTACTGCTTTAAAAAATATTACACTCTTAGCTGAATGATACTTTTTACAGATATATTAAACAAAAAAATTTATTATGAAAATTATNAAAAAAAAAAAAAAAAAAAAAAAAAAAAAAAAAAAAAAAAAAAAACAATTTTGTTTACAAAACATGGAGCCCTTAGAGTTCGAATCCCTTGGGCAAACAACTCAACGGGCAATTTTCACGCCAACTGTTTGTTATTGAAAAAGAGTAATTTTTAGGGACAGTGTTGCACAGTACGTGGACTTGATTTGTCCAAGAAACCGCGACAATCGTCTGCTGCAATTGAATTGTTATAACGTACATCCCACTTTGTCGTTATATCTTTTATCCTCTTGAGCGACACGAGCAACGGCTGATCAGGGGGACAAGTCGAAACACTGTGCACACGGGATAAGTACTTGCATCGAAAATCACTCCGTAAAATTATACGATGCCGTTGAGCTCACTGGGATAAATAAAAAGAAAGGCTCGGATCGGGTGCCCTTTGTCGAACACACGACGGTGTCTCTCTGCCACATATGTATTACGTTGTTACCACATTGAGAGCCGACCCAAGGGCCATTTATTGACCATACCAGTGAAAGGTGCTCGAACTGTTCGTATACCGGGTGAAAAGTGAGCGAGTTATATTTATATGTATAGAGTAAGTACATAGAGCCTACGACAAGTAAGTCACAGAGTCACGATCAGTACATCACAATGGAGACCCACTCCGTGACCGAGGAATTCATGAACAAGGTAAGCGCCCCAAGTATTATTGTTTATGTTATAGAATTCCGACGACTCGTCGTATAGCTTCTCTTCTTCTCACGTCAACAGTGCATGCATATGTTTGTACCCAACATTAAAATCGTTATAAATTATATACGTATATAAATGAATTGGTTGTAAATATATAAAAGTTTCGAATGGCGGTGTGTAGGGATGGCGCTCCTCGAAACGTATAAGTAAGTAACATTCGCAAAGAGACCGTCCGTTTGTGCAAATATCGGGCGTATAAGAGAGAGGGATCTGTCGGGCGAATGGAGAAAAAAAAAAAAAAAAAGGAATTTCATTAATTTAAAATTCATTTGACCAGTGGACGAAGCAGATGAGGCGAGCGTTGATGCTGCGCGAGCGAGCCGTGGTGTTGGGACTCCTGGGGGAGGTCAACGAGGACACGACGTGCGGCGAGTACCGGGAGCCGTTGTTGCACTACCTCGTGGAGCGCAACGAGAAACGGATAGTGTGGCTCCTGATAAGGTCCGGGTTGTCGGTCAACCGGAAGGACGGCTTTGGCACCCTGGCCCTGGACTTGGCCGTGCGCGGGAATCGCCGATCCATGGCGAGGATGCTCGTGACGGGAGGTGCCGTTTTGGACAACGAGTACTACAGAAATCGGTACGGGCCCCTGCACTTGGCCGCCGAATCGTCCACCCCCATGGTCGAGATGCTACTGAGGGCCGGCTGCAGCGTCCACGCCAAGGACGACGCGCGCTTCACCCCGCTCCACTACGTCGCCCTCTCCCCCTTGGGCTGTAATTATCGTTATTGTTTATTATACAGCAGTTGTTGCTGGTTTTTTTTTTTTTCTTTTTATTTCTATGTTATAATACATGATAAATTGCACACGCTTACACGCAGGTGACATCAATCGGGCCAAGTTGCTCGTAAACGCCGGGAGCAACGTGAACGCGGTCGACAGAGCCGGCAGGACGAGTTTGCACTACGCGGCCAATTGCGTCAAGTACGAGATGATTAGGTATCTCCTGGAGAGGGGCGCTACGGCCAACGCTTACGACAACACGGGATGCAACACCCTCGGTTATTGCTTCAACGAGATAGGCTGTTACATCATGGAGTACCAAAGATCCTCCGTCAACGTGAGTTGTACACACGAGTTAACTATGTCAATTGATACTCGTCATTTCAATTGTGGGGGGAAAAAGAAAAAAAATGTCAATCTTTTGTTTTTAAACTCAACGCTATCGAATTTTTCGTCCCCACGATTAAAACATCGCTTATATTATAAGACGTAGCGCTTCAACAAGATGTTTTGATCCTGCTTGAGTGACGTAAAACACGTGCAAAGTGTACAAAACTCTATTACCATTTGTGCCATGGCTTTGGACCATTTTTTGTGTACAAATTGGCACAAAAGGCACTGCAGCATCCATCATCGGGGCTATTTTGTTTTTCACAGAAAAGACGAGACATCTTTCGCTGCGCTGACCTACTGATAGAGCACGGGGCAGAGGTGAACACGCCCCTTCCCGGCCGATCGGCGCTCATGGCTGTGCTGACCAACGTAGTGAACACGGACGACATGCAGGTCCACTCCGTGGCGTACGTGCGTTACCTGCTGATGCGCGGGGCGACCTTCGATTGCGAAAACGAGATCGTGCGATCGGCCATGGGCGGCAAGGACCAAATAGCCAAGCTACTCCTAAGACACGTGGCGCTGTGCAACACGTCGAGCTGGAGGGCCGAGAGGCCGGCGAATTTCAGCAGGGACGGCTTGAACGGCAAGTGGCGGGATTTTTACCGCAGATGCGAGGTGAACCTCGCGCGGATGCTGGACACGCGGATACACAACAATTTTACGTTTTTGAATTTACTGTGCGACGAGAGTTCCAGACAGTGGGTCATGCTCGACGCGGTTGTCGACGCCTTTAGGCGACGCTTGGCCGGGGGTGAGTTCGACGTGTACAAGGACCTGTTGGTCCGGAGGTTTTACGAGATGCGGAAGGAGCAGAGGCTCAGGAAGAAGGCCGTCAAGGGCTTGAGCAGAGTGTCGTCGATGAGTCCCGTGGCTTTTCCCCACATTTTCGACCGAATCTTGAAGTGTTTGACGGAGAAAGATCTCAGAGCTCTGGCTCTGGTGGTGTGACTTTCCGTGGGGTGGGTCGAGTAATTTTATTTGTTTTTCTTTTTTGTTTTTTTATTTATTTATTTTTATTTTTTTATTTTTTTTNAAAAAAAAAAAAAAAAAAAAAAAAAAAAAAAAAAAAAAAAAAAAGATTCCGCTGGTGCACATTTTGGGTAGAATTAACCATATAACCATGGGATTGCTGATGTCCGATTGTTGTTGGTGATGGGTATTTTTACTCCGTATAAATTCTCGAGTCTCGTCGGGGTTGTTTCCGTTTCAACAATACACTTTAATTCCAAGTGAGTTTGCCATGTGTCCGCTGGTCCACTTTTTTCCCAAACACAGACAACGTCCTCTAGTCGGTAAACGAGGCACAGGAGTGTTTTCTTTTCCACCCGAGTGTTATCTGGGTCACTTGACCCCTCCGACAAAGCAAAATGTGTTTTTTCATCGAGCAACCCTTCCTCCCGCCCCTTTTTTTTTCTTCCTCGGCAATTTCTCTTGTAAAAATTTTCCATCGGCGCGGGCTCTGCTTTTTCCGTGAAAATATGCGATCGTTTTCCATAGGGTAACCGTCACTTTGATACCTTGTTTATAGATTTACAGTTTCCACCCATCACCACCTCCCCTATTCATAAACACCTCGAGAACGGCTTTCTCGTAAACACACCCACCGCCGATTCATTTACAGAAACATTAATTTTCGTCGTTTCCGCGTGCGATTGTTTGTTGCCACACGCAGCGATGAGAGAGAACGTCGGTGTGATGTATACATACATATTTCACTAGTCTTTTGTTCCTCACCCTCCGTTTTTCCATCGGTGCAACAAACTTTTTTTTTTTTTTTTATCCCATAGTACCCACATTCCTCGTCGTGGCTTCGTTCACTTTCGATTCTCTCTCATTGTCGACTCTCGTTTCACCACACACTTTTCTACCGACTGCGCGAAACACGATCCATCAATTTTACCATACCACGATTCACTCATCACCTTTCGTTACCAATAGGGAGAGAGAGAAGAAAAAAGAAAAAACCATTGGAGTTGATGAATTAAAATCTACTTCTCCCGTGGTAATGGAAAACTCAATTTTATCGGGTACCCATACATTGCGAATAAGTTCTCGCGGTAATTTTCGTTAAAGAGAACAAAAAAAGAAAAAACCAACATCCAGCCAGCGGTACTTGCACGGCCAAACAAAGAGTCAGTCGAGCGTTCCATACTTGATATATATACGTGTTATAATCGACGATATTCAACTCGTCCTTACATTATGCATATGTATATATACCGTTTGGATAAAACATCCTCACGAGCGTTTGCACGTAAAAAGAAAGACATGACAACTAACACGAGGTGTACATAAAGAGCACACATGTGGCGTGGTCTCTTACGACGCGACGCGACAATCGAGCCAACTGCAAATAAAAGAGCGTACCTATATAGGTGGTGGTACGTTTTTCTTGCAGCTACAAGTGATATGTTGGGAGAGGAGGGTGGTATAACTTTGACATCTACGATGACGCTGGTTTACGTACATATAATATAATATGTACCTACATACGTTATTCCAAAGGAGAGCAAAGAGAGAGAAGACAAAGCCGTGCATAGATGTATATATGTATGTGCCCCGGTGGCAGGTGAAAAGCAGGTTGAGGAGCCGAGAGATGAGGGGAAAAACACAGCGAGTGCACGAACTCCCCCCCCCCTCTGCACGTCAAACGGTATCTCTCTGTAAGTTTTCGCACCAAATACAATGGGGCGAGAAAAATACGGAAAAATATTGCGAATGGGTGCAGGTTTCCGTATACATGAATATAATACATACGGATACATGGTCGACGTGATCGGGAAAGTTTAGCTGGAAGAGCGGAATATTGCGCACGTGCCAATATTTGAACGATTTGTCGATACGCGAGGGGGGCAGCCGTGGAGAGACATTCATTTCCCGCGTGGAGGACCTCGAGGAAATCCAATACGATAGCCGCTGTGTGTGTTGGTTTTCACCGCGAGTGCGCACGTGTATATATATTATATGGGTGATGGGCTCGCAAAGATGACGGGAATGTTCCGAGCACTTGGTTGGAAATGGCAATGCGGAGAATTTGTAGATTCGGCTCTGAAATTGTTTCGCCAACGATGTGCGTCGAGCGTATTTGGATTGCGCGCGTTGGACAATATTCATCACTCGCAACGAGTAACAAAACAAATGTCTCTTCGTTGTATACCAACGCATGGAAAAATGTCACTCGCGGGGGGGTACCGATATTATTGCAAGAGCATTTTGTGCATACTCCGCTTGAGAGGAGAAAAGTAGCCCGAAAAAAAAAAACAAAAAAACAACGCAGGTATGGGGTTGATGGGGCTGCACGATATAATTGAGCCGACAAACAACGTTTATAGCCCCGCCGCTTCGATTCGGGCTAAACCTCAGCGTCCTCTTTCGCTTTGTACACCACATGCGCCATGTGTATCATGTGAGTGTACCAGCTTATACTGGCAAATCAAATTTTGTACCCCGCGTGCGCGCTTTTAGAGCAACGGACAATCGATACGGGCACGCGTGACCCACTCCCAATATACCATAATACCCCACATTCCGTTAATTTACCGACGATGTTACACAATTAAATAGTCCGAGCGATGGCTCTGTAAGCACGCCCTATGAGTGGGTGTCATTTTTTCCCCCGAGTATGATTTCTCATGAATGACTATAATGTGAAAATTCTTGGAAAATTACAAAAAAAGGGTACTTATATTCATGTTCGGAATGTTCACCTTTCGCATATTAATCATTGATGACAAGACTTTTTTTCTCTCCAAAACGATTATATTTATACATGAAGTTATCAACTGAAGATGTACAAGCAAATTGTGTTCAATTAGGGGGCTATTCCCACTTTTCTTACCAAAGACGCGTACTCCTCTTACAGGTGACTACACGGACCACACACAAGTATCTTCAATCAGAGTGTACGGGCGCACAGAGCCGGCGATCCAAATCTCCTCGAAGCGGAGCGGGGAAAAAAAAAAAAAAAAAAATCGACAAAACACCACACGCTCACTGATGAACGTACTTTTAATACACTGCAAAATCGGTTAAAAGTATATATATGTCGGAGGGGGGAAAAAAAAAAAAAAAATTGAGTCACGATAGAGAAGATCCAAACCTCGATCCGTACTGTGAACCGTGCCAGCTGCGGTAAGGATCGTAGTCCTCGATGATCGAGGGCTCCTTCTCGATGATCTCGGTGCGGGCGCAGCTGCAGGTCATGGCCGAGCAAAGGAACACGTTGATGATGAACATTATGAGCAAGAGGACCCCCAGAGCTATGGCCAACCAGAGCAGCCAACTGGGATGCACCCCGCCTTCTTCGCACAGGGGCTGGAGCACTGCGACAAATGGCGAGTTGACCAACGTTACTGTTACACCTTCCACTGAGTATACTTATAGCAAGGGGGATACTCACTGGGACTGTCGCCGGGATTGAGGACGAAGACGCTCGTGCCGGCGTGCAGGACCGCCTCCTCCTCTCTGATCACCTGCTGCTGTTGTTGCTGTCCTTTGGCGAAACTGGCGCTCTTTATGCTCACCGCTGTGTCGTCGCCGTCGCACACCGGCTCGCCGCAACTATCTGGTTTTGCCGATCGACAAGTAATACATACATGCAATTTATATACGCGCATCTACCTCATTTTATCCCTCACCTTTGCAGAGGACTATTTCGCACTGGAGGTGCAGCTGCTTCTGCGTGTCGGAGAAACGGAAGGCCAATAGCTGGGCCTCGGCGACACCGGCCTCTCGGTCGTACGCGAACTTCGTGATGAACCTCGCCTTGTTCGGACACCTTTCGACCACACACGACCCACCCGTATTCATATGTTTTTCAAGTCATCGTGCACGGGTATATAATTATGTATACGTACCCTCGGTCGTCGATGATCGTGACGTTGTGGTTATCGGTGTCGAAGCCGAGACACGATTTCACCTTGAAGCCATAAGTACCTGGAACACGAGAGAGACGGCCAATCATATCAGTCGTTTTTCAAGAGTACATCGATGGTCTTCGAACAATTGCGAAAAATGTCACGACGAGGGCAACCGTGGCTCGCCAATTACGGCTATACAAGCGTGCCTCGCTCGTCATCTCTCTCTCTCTCGAGAGAGAGAGAGAAGATATGAGGCGAGTGTTGCGCGAAAGCTCATTTAAAAGTCAGCGAGTGTTGTATACACCGCTACAGAGTTGAGCTGTGGTGCAATAATAATGGGCAACAAAAAAAAACAAGCACTCACCGTCCACCGGAGAGATCTCGGCCCGTAGCGTGTAGTTGTGCCCAAAGTAGGCCTCCTGTACTCGCCTCGTGCCGTCCAGCAGCCGCAAGGACACCAAGGACGTCTCGTTCCTAATACGCGGTTTGCAACGGAGATGAGTCGAGGTGGGACTTTTTAAATATTTTTTTACGTTTTTTTTTTTTTTCTTTTTTTTCTTTTCATCCAGTGGAAGGACGAATGAAATAAAGTGGAGGATAATTTGCTTTGATTGCCTTGCGCGTCAAAAAAGCGACGGAGCGGATACATACCGATTATTTTTCGGACGCAGAGGTGAGAAGAGTCATGTTGTCATTATTTTATATTAGGGCTAGCGTGAATAATCATTCGCGTTGCTTTGAAATCACTGTTGTTTTTTGCTCTTCGGAAACTCACGTTTCATTTTCACGATAGTACCGTAAGAGACTAGATTTTCAAGCATGTAACAAATAATAATTGATTTAATCTTCATTGCACATTGAATGTCGTGTACTTGTTGGATTTGAAAGAGAAAAAAATCAAAACTTAAAAAAGAACCCTGGCCACCGTCGTTACCCAATCATCGGTATTAAGTCGCAGTCGACGACCTCTTCTTCTTTCACTTATGAATTTAAAATTTACATCGACCAGATTATACTTTCTCCACTGGTCATAACTCCACTATTGTACGTATACAATACAATCAGATTTTCGAATCAGCGAAAAAAAAAAAAATTGTCTTTCACTTTCAACGCGATCCGAATCGTCGTTCCGACACGCGCAAAGTATACGTATGTTATAGATATAAGGTGTACCTATACGTATGCGTATAGTAATATGAATATATTGATTTCTCTTAGTCATGTTATATACCTTGCGTTCCTGTATTTGGTGTTGCCACAGGTTATTACGTAAAACTTGTCGTCGGCCAACTCGAGAGTTTTGTGTATCCTCACGGCTATTGAGATCGAACGCTCGTCCGTGCGCTGTACGAACAAAAAGAAGGGCGGAAAAATAAGAACATTTTATTTGTGCCATACATCAACGAGTTAATTTTAATTGATGATTTTTTTTTTTTTTTTGTGTAACAAGTGTAAGTACTGATGTGACGATTCCACATAATGATAATAATATAAGATGTGGGAGGAAAAAAAAACAATTTATGTCTTTAATTTTTTTTTTCCTTTTTACTAAAATAAACTTTTTATACGTTATTATTATATGTATGCTTATAAGTACTCAATGTATTGCACGTTAATATTTTTTTCGAGTCAATTAAATATTTACATACACGCTTTCACGCGCAACATGACTATACTTTTTCTGCAATAACCGGAAGTTACTTCAAATCGGGTGGTTTACGCATTAAAGATCTTATAGAGACAAAAAGATATGACGACGATTAAGGCAGAAATAACCAAGAAAACTCCGCTGAATCCTCTAATAAAATTTTTCGTGTTACTTAAACACAATACAACGATTGTACACCTTTGCTCGTTTCAACCGCAAAAATGGAAGAAAAGTTTCGACAATAAAACACCGGGCACTCTATCATCCACGAGAGTAAAGTTTCTCTCAATAGCTCACACGATGCTACGGATAATTTAACTCTCTCTATCTCGACGCAATCGGCGCAACGCCACACATGATTTCCCTCGCACGGGATCGATGATGATTAAATGATTAAAAAAAAAAAAAAAAAAAGATGAGACTACACAGTTGCGAAGCGATCAATAAAGTTCCTTCCACTGATTTATTTAGTAGCGCTTGGTCACTTGGCCGAATAATGCGATCCGAGGTTGGACGAGGGTCCTCGGTGGTGATGGTGATGCTGCTTGTGAGCCGGGCCCGAGTACCGGCTGCCCGGCCGTGAGTGCACGATCGCGTAGTGGTCGCTGTTGGTCGAGATCGAGCGCGTCGAGTTCATCGTCGAGCCGCCCGATGTGTAGCCTGGCTTACCGTTCAGCGAGTACCTGTGGGATGGATTGATTTTTTTTTTTTTTTTTTTTTTTTTTTTTTTTTTTTTTTTTTTTTTTT
>NW_019379813.1:690567-713791 GCF_000648655.2 Copidosoma floridanum
AAAATTGAAAGCTGAAAAAAAAAAAAAAAAAAAAAAACTCGTTAACTTTGCGGTACGACAAAGTACACTTACTCCCTTTCGAAATTCAAAGCCCACGAGTCGTTTGACACACTTTAACTATATACCAAAAAAAAAAAAAAAAAAAAAAAAAAAAAAAAAAAAAAAAACGCTCACCAGCTCGGCAATAAATGTTTTTTTACTCGTTTGTCAAATAAACTTTAAAAGAGCACCAACAAATGCTAAAAGGCACACAACGCTATTGATACCCGTACCTATGAACTTTACCTATACACACAATTTTCCATGGTAAATATACTCGCGCAACGGTACTCATACCCGCGTATAACTTTAAAAAAGAATTCTCCCGCCACGACACAGCCGACCAACTCGTCCCTCTTTGTAATTTCATCCATTATTCTATTATCACGCGCATCCTCTGTGACATCGACTATCAGTGAAAATGCACATGAAAAGAGATGCGCCATGATAGACGCATCGCCTCTATATATACCACGGACGAGAGCTTATTTTGAATGTGAAAAGTGCCCGCATTGTTTTTACGAGTGTGAAAACATGCATGTATTGTTCTAGCACGAGAGAAAGGAAGGCAGGAAGGAAGGAAGAAGATAATGAAAAAAAAAAAAAAAAAAAAACATCCCATTCTCATTGACACAGAAACGAGAGAGAGAAAGGGCCATTGTGGGGGCGAAAGTGTTGGAAAGTATATAACTCGTTGCTCCACTTTGTATGTGTATGCGTGTCATATTGTATAACAATAAAAAAAAGTAATTTTTCTTCAGCTGATGTAAAGTATGTGTGTGTACTCACGTTGTTGACGACAATGCCGCAGTACTCGGTGGAGTCGGGCACCGCGAACAGGTCGACGGTGAGGGTGACCTGTTGCGAGCCGTTGCCGGCTACCATGCACGGTGGCTTGCGAAAGTCGCCCTTGTGGCCACGCGCGTGCACCGCCCCGACGAAGCTCTGGTTGAAGTTGACCCTGATGTTCATGAAACCCGGCTGGCACATGGCCGTCACCGTAGGCTGGAACTCGGTGTCCAGGAGCTGCGACTCCACCTAGGGAAACGAGGGAAAATTACATAGTTTACCCTTTTTTTTTCTCCTCCGTCATTCCTGTAGCTCCGATTCGGTTGAATATACATCCATTGCAAAAGTTAAATGGATTTCGAAGAAAAAAAAAAAAAAAAAAAAAAAAAAAAAAAAAAAAAAAAAAAAAAAAAAAAAANTTTTTTTTTTTTTTTTTTTTTTTTTTTTCGTTTCGCACACCGTTGGGGATGGTCGTTTTTAATATTTATTTTGTTTAAACACAGGAGCGATTTTCATGTAACGACAGACACTTATTCGATTGACAACGACACGTGGATTTTACTCGGATCATGATTTTTAAGAATATATTTTTCAATAATAATACACTGTATTTTATCAAATTTGAGACGTTACTTTACGTAACGAGTTATATAAATTTGTTTTTGTCCTTACTACAAAAAGTAATAAAAAATGAGAAATAATAAAATACCATTTAAATAGGTATTTAACTTTATTCAATTATCGTACGTGGATGTACAAAAAAAAAAAAAACAACAATGTTAAGCATTGAGCATGAATGTACAATACAGGTGCGTGTGTCAAATTATAAATGTGTTACGTGACGATGATATTATGAGATGTCAACTGCAGTTAATGGAAATTAATTCACATGACTATTCTATAAGAGGCTCGTGCGCCTCTGATGAATTTACGTACAAATAATGTGTAAAGTATTGGTTAATAAACTGTACAAATTTAATTTATCCAGCACATGCACGATTTATGTATATATGTATTTATGTATAGCTTTATTTATTGAATTAACAGCTTCGCGCCAACAAATAAGTTAAAAATTAATAATATGCTGTGTGCAACGTAAAAAAAAAAAAAAAAAAAAAAAAAAAACGCACGAAAAATTTGGCAAACAAACAGCAATTAATGCACAAATATGTATATGTATGTCTCGTCTCTTTTCTACTTACAAGTATTATTAACTTTCAAGTTGTATTCAGAGATTAAATAATTCTGAAAAAAACGTTTGTCATTTAGATTGAAAGCATCACACATGGGTGTTCATTATTGTAATCTTTTCTACTCTACACAGCTACTCCAAGGTATAAATACAAAAAATGTATAATGTATATATATATATGTTAAAAAAAAAAAAAAAAAAAAAAAGAAAGATCGAGCGAAAAGAGAATGAGGAAAACAGTTATACCGAACGTATGCACTTCCTCCTTCTCAGATGTCCGTTGTTGGTTGCGCAACGCTACGCAACGGCGCGTAAAAAAAATCAAAGATCCACCACGGGCAGCGCTGTACTATAACATTATGCACGTATTCGTACATGTAGCTCTCGGTTCTCTGCCCCCCTGCACCTCTGCATTTCCAAGCGCGCGTCTATCATTAGCTCTATCATACCGTTTTTGTTTTTGTTTTTTTTTTTTTTTCTTTTCTTTTATTATTTAAAAATATAACGTTCGCTGAAAAAAAAAAATACCAACTTTCTTTTTTCTCTGTTTCAAGGCCACTGGAGTCAGCCAACGAGAGATTTTTTTTCACAATCGTCTGAAAATTATACATGCTGAAAACCGTATATTGTACCCGCGAGCCGCTCCATGACGCGGTGCTTCCTTGCTCGCAACAATTTAGATTTCGGTTCCGCAAAGGCAAAATTACCTTACTCCCGCTTATACATATACATATACACATGTAATTTAGACACGTAACAACGAAGCTTTGGGTGAGTATATGCGTACACACTTTTATTCCCGTTTCACGCGCTTGGCCGCTGATAATGAGGCTGGGGGTGTACGCCGTGCGCGAGATTAAGTAGGTGCTTATGGGATTTTTGACCCTACATGTACATACTGCCTTCGAGGATTGATCGTTTTGGTGGAGATTTTTACACCTGCTTTCATCCTTTTTTCATCAAAATGCTCGGGGAGCAGTCGGTGTGAACACTGGTAACTGATAAACGTCAAAGTACAAGCTTGTGACTAAAAGTTTTATTTTATTTATTTATTTATTTTTTTTAATTAAAACTAATTGTGGGAAAGACAAAATATTTGTCAATTATTCTAGATTTCACGTTTCGATGTAGAATAGTTCAATGGATCGCATACCAATTTCGTTATTGCTCAGACTTTTGTCAGCGTATGCGTTCTATATACTCAATATTCGGGGCATTAAAATACGACACATATTTGTATTTACTTTTTCATCTTTTATCGATTAATTTTTTTCTTTCAATTAAAATTTCGGCGAAAGATGATCATGAAATGATCAACAAACGAGCGTTAACTGTATACAAGAAGAAAAAAAAAAAAAAAATTACGCTGTATAATCATTTGACTTCCGATAAATATGTACTTGTAACGTCTTTTACACAGCCATGCGTATATTTAATCGGGCATAGCACCGGCATCAGTTAGTTCGATAACTGTACCCATGTATATAAGTATCTGTTGCCTCGTACGTGTATACATACGTACACACGCGCATTAAACGAGAAGTTATCATTATTACTACGGTAATCAAAGGGACGGCAATCAATTGCGTTTATCTGGCATTTATTCTTCCGCGAAAAACTTTCAAAGTACATTTACGTAGTATACATCCCTCTCTCTTTGTACACACGTGCAGTAACAGCGTGTAATAGAATGATGGGTACTGTACATTGTACACCCGTTGCTCGCTCGTGTGTATACACATTACCCGTTGCAGATTTGATTTTGATGCGCTCGTCAAACGCAATAAAGAAACTATGATACCGATCATTTTCACGGTAATCGCGCTAATGACGAGAAAACAAAACAAAATTCATCATTTCGGGGCATCACTGTTTTACCGCGGAGGAGGTGGGCCAAATCACGTAAGTAAGGTTTTATGAGCGCGCGAACGCCAAGACGTGCCTATATACTTGGTAAAGTTCAATTTTCGGAGAGCCGCTCGTATGACGGCCCGCGTTCGTGCGGGTCGTTAAAAAATGCCCACTCGAAAATCGCGATGCGAAAACGATACGGCGAGACAAAACGGGGCGGGAGGGAGGGAGGGAAGAAAAAACATAAAAACGCCGATCGCGAAACCGGCTCTCTCTAGCGCACACATGCGAGCTGACCGCGTCAGGAGATATTTTCTTGCCTTTTCTCTGCAGTTTCGCTCGACTTGCACTTTTTACACGCTCCTCGCAGTTATAATTACGCGCTTCAAAATATCCCCTTTACCCTCGACTCGCGATCACGTTTACTATCCGCACGACGTGTATTTTGGATATGTTATTAATTTCATACTTTATATCTTCCCAAGCTCCTTAAAATTGAGGAATTTCATTTGCAACGTCAACCGCGTCACAATGAAGAACCGATCCCCTTCTTGGCCCCGAAGGATGGACTAAATTTAAAAAAAAAAACAAGCAAGAAATACCTTCGGAGAATTCCCTGTCGAGTAAAAGGTCTCAGAAAAAAGCCGATCCGAGCGGCCGACACCGATTCACGCCCTGAAAAAGTCCCCCTATATTATAACAAAACTCTGGAGCGCGTTATACGTGTGTGTGTATCGGATAGCATAATGGATTTTCAAAGCGACGCGCGATCGAGCAAAACAGGTTCGTTGAGCCTCTGACTTGGAAACGAGACAAAAGTTTTCCCCTGAAAATTCCAATCAACCCGCTCTGCACACTGTATACAGCATATAAATGTACCCTGGAAGAAACAACGCACCCGTTCCTAATCGCCACAGCGACAAATAATACTTTATTTGGTATACATATACATAGATATACTCTCTTACGCAACAGTATACTCAGTCATCCGTACCTCTACACGTATATACACAATCCTGCACTCAACAGCATACACATAATATATTACAGTGGGTAGAAATTTCATAAATGGTCCGCAGCATTGGCTTACTCAACGGCAGCAGCTCAAGTACACGTGTGTACGAACAAGGCTCGCGAAACGTTTTTTCCCTCCGTCCAACAACGACGACAAGGTTTCTATACGCGCGAGAGACACACGGCGGCCTACGCCTCGCGTGTGTACGTGCGTAGGTAGGTATAAGGTAGGTAGGGTATACGTGTTGCCGATATATTATACTTTCGATTTCAAGAGAAAGAGAAGGCGGGACCTCGAAATCGAGTCGGTTGGCCCGGTTTTTACGAGCTTTTTGTTACGTACAGGTATATATATATATGTATATATATATATGTGTCGGACGCCCGTAAATCTATACCCCCCAATGTCTTACACAGGCAGTCCTTCTTCTTTACGAGTCCTTATACTGTACTTATCGGACAGTGCGCGTCTCGCGGCGATGACGAGATTTTTCGTATATGGCTCTCGAGGCGACGCTGCCGCGCGCGTGGAAGGGAAAGAAAGGAATTCCGGTGCATATACACGTTTATACCCATACCTGTATGTACATGTGCGCGGATACGCACAGCAAAAAGATATCATATATATACGAAACGGCGGTTGGAATGTTCTTTTCCTTTTTTTTTGTTGCGCGCAAGTTCTGCGAAGCTTGTACTTATATCTTTGAATTGGTATACATATATACACGTACATGAAAGAGATACTTATATGGGGGAAGAGGTGGGGGTGGGTGGGTTTATATATTTTTCGATCGAATCATGGGGGGTTTGGGTATATATAACGGGAAAGGCGCGTACTTTTAACGTAACTTTTGACGATGACCGAGTACCCATATGCATACATTCGCGAGTGTTTAGCTGATGTGCTTTTACGGTTGTCCCGTGTGTAAGTATATATACTTTATATAGGAGCCGAGAAGAGATAGTGGCGAATCGTTTGCGTGCTAAGCTGATATCCCTCTCGCGCGTTTTGTGGTGATCGATGGACCGGTAATTATTTTTTCCCGTGTGATGTGTACGCGCGTGATGGTTAAAATGATGAATAAAAATAGATATAAATGCGTGAGTGGGTATATTATGTATAGGTACCAAATTTGTATAAATTAGCTGATGCCGATTCGGGTTACTTACTTACTTACGTAAGACGCGCGTAGGTAGGTAGCGAGGCGTACCGAAAGATGTTTATTCCGTGCGTGCACGTATTTATGCATATTGCGTACATGTATTACGTAATACATGCGGTTGAAAATTTCTGCGTAGGTGCGATGAGTGTATATTTTATATTATTTATGTTTTATCAATTAAGTATGGGTGGGTTCACTGTTTATATTATATACTTACTGATCGGTGCGGGTTTCTTGTAAGAAATCGGGCTGACCGAACTCGGTTGGTTCTACTACAACCGAGTACGGCAGTAACAGCCAAAATCGGTAAGACACGCGTGCCTCTACGCATCCAAATTTGTTTCACGATCTCACACTGAATACTTACGCGATACGCTACAACAAATTTTGGGATTCGCAAAGCAATCGCGTACTAAAAAAAAAAAAAAAAGAGTTAAAAATAAAATAAATAAACCCGTAGAGCGACGAATCGTTCCATTTTACGCATCCACCTGAAGAGCATAGCATACCAAAGAAGTATGGCATACCAATTCACATGCACACGGTAGCCGCCTTTTTTTGTTTTCTCATTCCACTCGGGTACAGTATACAGTATAAAGCGCTCGGACATTCGTGCCGACACGTTTTTCTCATGAAAAAAAAAAAAAAAAAAAAAAGAGCGAACGAGCACAGAACAAGAGATACAACCTCGTTTTTTCCGATCGATGCGTGTATATCTATAACATAAAGTACGAGCGCTACATCCCGGCGCTTGCAAAACGCGCAATAATTATCTTCGTCGTAGGAGCTACATATATTACGTTGGTGTACACATGTGGCACTCAATAAGGAGTCCATGTGCGCAGCGTTGCACGACGCGTGTATGTAATAATATCCATGTAGCGAGTGATCGGTAAACATTTTCACGCGTGTCGATATTTGACGCGATTTGGTCTCTCATTTACTGGGTTTCTAGGCTTTGGGGTCGATTTTTTTGTTTCCCCCTGAAAAAATTGATCCGCCTTTTGTTGCTCTTTTTGACATCATTGCCCGGTCCGTTTCGCATAGAAACCGGTTTTCAGTCAACCATACGCAACGAGTTATTTTTCTTATTTCACCAAACGAGTTCGTTCCTCCATAAATTTTGTCACGTACGTTATTATCACTCCGCGTTCACCGCATTTTTGAGCCTTGGCAAACAAATTGGACGATCTATTAAACCGTATACCTCCTCTTGTCGCGTAACCTACTTTGTTTATCTGCACGGACGTGCAAAATATGTAACATGCCTCCACTAATTACACGCGTGTGGGTGTTTATTATAATATATACTTGAAATAACTCAATGTATAGGGGAGACGGGCATATTTACACACTCGTGTGTTTGTAACATTGAAAAATCACCGGCGCAACTACTTATTCTCGGTAACGATTTTATTGGTGCCCGCGTCAAAGTACGGAGTATCGTTACCTCGTACGCACAGCGAGGGAGTTTTCACGTTAA
The DNA here is from genome assembly GCF_000648655.2 of Copidosoma floridanum. The sequence continues at coordinate 698,099 of NW_019379813.1, forward strand.
CCAAACGTATACGTGTACACATATTTGAGATGATTGAAAAAAAAAAAATAAAATAAAATAAAAGAAAAAAAAAACGATCGAGCGAAATAACGTAATTGCGCAATAACGCACCGCGACAGCTCGTACACATGTTAGCGCAGGACTCGTGCTCTCAACGGCCATCGATAAACAATCGAGGAATCCGTTATAAAAGACCCTCACACACGTAACCGAGAACGAAAAATGGCAAAGTTATTGTTCTCCCGCCGGTGCAGGTTCTCAGCTCCCTCTCCCTCTAATGTTATGTATTTATATACACGGGGGATAAATAATAATAGCTGCACGAGGGATGACCGGCCGAAGCTCGGGTTTTATGGCCCTTACGGTGTCTTTACGGCTCTTTAAATTATACACGTATACGAGCTACATATGTATACGTATGTACGTATATAGCCTTAGTGTTACACACGGCACGAAATGCATGACTTGTATATATAATGTATAATGCACACGTATAGGAGGAACCGGTGTGTAATCTAATGTATCGCAAGTGAGATAGGTTTTATTGTACGGCCAACGTCCCGTGACGATTTTTCAGCGAGGTCTGCGGGGTAAACTCGCGGAGACCGGAGACCGGACTCGTTAATTATATTTCATTCCCCGCGAATCACAGTACCGAGTACCGATTCGTACACGATAAAGTTCACGAGGCGCGTGGGCGTATGAAAGAAGAAAAAAAAACAAAAAAAAAAACAGTGCGTGAAGTATGTCTCAATTTGCACGGATGACGCGTGTGCACACGCACGTTGTATTATATCATTGCGAGCGGGCGAGTTGCGAGAACCGGGATGTACCCTCGCGGGGGAGAAAATCGGTATGGAAAACCGGTACCATAAATTAACTACCCGGGGATCGGAGCTCGATTGTTTTTATCTTTCAACCCTTAAATTGTATAGGTATATGTATAGGTATATGTAGGTAGAAAAAAAAAAGAGAGATGCTCACCTGGTGGAGCCCGAGCACAAGCAGTAGACAGGCGAGTTGCCAAAAGCACCGCCGCCACCTCCTCGTCGCCGAAGCAATCCTCTGCCGTTCCATCGCCACCACGAGCACAGAACAGGGAGAGAGCGGTTGTCCTTCGCTCTCCTCTTTGGTCCGAGAAACCTGCGGTCAACCAACGCATTTCATGTTAGTTACATTGTATTACATTGTATATACGAGGGGTGTCCCGTGCGCACTTTGTTTTCCTTCTCTCCAACCTCTTTTTTTATCCCACCAAAGAAAAAGAGTCTCGTCTCCTCGCTATTGCGAGTATCTTTCGTGCTCGACGCAACTTTGGATTTTACCGTCTTCGGGGGGTAAAAAAAGGGCCTTTTTGTTGTTATTGGCTATTCTTTTTGCTCACGTCTACATATTTGGTGAGGCAAATGCAAGATCGTGCTTTTTTTAAACAGTTGAACAGCAAATAAAATACGATCTCCCGGGATGGATGTGTCGCAAATCGCACGCGACTATTGATCCCGTCAAACGGAAATGTAACACTGGTAATGTAACGTGTACCTGTATAGTGTTGTAATGTACATTCATTGGACATATGTATACTTGAAACACCGTACAGGCATCACCGTTCAGCCATTCACATTGATCCACCGGCTATTTGTATAATCCGAGGGGCGCACAAGTAACTCTTACAAACGCGCTCGAGAATCATCCGAATAAATCACCCGAGAATTGCATGATCGTATCGTTTTTATCGACGCGACTGTGCAAAAAAATATACCTGCGCGTTCATACGATATTGTTAGAGGCGATCGAGAAATTACCTCGACGTGTGTTGTACAGTATATATATATATATATATATATATATATATAATATGCATGCGCAAGGCGAGACATTAGGTACGCTCGTTAAACCCCTTTAATCGGCTAAGCTCCGCACTCGAGCACCATCGATGAGCATTATACCGTCCAAATTGGTTCCTCAATTTCATATCCTGCGCGAACGAGATGATTCTTTTTTTCTTTTTTCTTTTTTCAAATTAAACCAGAGTACGCATATTATATGTACATACATCACGGTTACGATATAGGGTACGTTCAACTCTGCAGTTTAAGTATATTATATGCGCGGTAGTAAAGTACGGACAAACAGATCATACGGATGCACATAGACTATAATTATATTATACCTATTATATAAATAAAAGTGCTTGCTTGTTAAATACAGATTCCCGAGAATTACATATATGTCATTGTGATCATTGTCGACAGAGTATGACATTTTTCATGTATACTTACGCACAATAATTAATATGACAATCCCATACAATTAATGCCCCCTATACATGCACGGTTTACAATATGTGCGCGTGCATTTAAACAATGTCTCTCTCTCTCTCTCTCTCTTCTCGGACCGCACGTGTCCTATTTTTTTACATACTCTCACACACACACACACACACACACACACACACACACACAACATATACATATGCGTGTCACGACAATCGTTGGGTTGAAACAAGCGTATGTGCAATTGTGCAGTACATTGTACCGTGGTCTCTGCTCTCGTGCATACACATACGATGTAAATCACGCGATTTGTACGCACATGGCAAGGAGCCAATACATATACCAGGGGGTATACCCATGTTACACGTATGTGTGCGTAAGTAATACCGATCGGATTATTGTTCGTGTGGCCAGTGCGATCGCGGGAAACACAACAAGGTAAACATCGAAAAATAAAGGGTCACACGCACTCGTGTGCACCGCCTCGACAATAAATGTGTATATATATATAAAACACAAACTCCAGCGGTATTATAATATAATGGTACATTTTAGCAGTGTGTGTGTGTGTGTGTGTGTGTGTGTACGCGTTAACGGTAAATCATTTTGGCGCGTAGTACCCCACACACGTACGTATAGGGTATATTACTCTTCGTCCGTCCGATCGGACAATCGGCGAGAGAGTACGGGTGCTCGTGTAGCGGAGCGAAACTGGGGCCCCCTGCACGAGTATGATTTTTTTTTACTCCTCCCTCCTAATCGGACCACGCCTCGGTTCTGCAAAAGCGCGTCCATTGAATGAAAATACCGGTGAACGGTGGAAGGAGGGTACGTTGGGTGCAAGTACGGTATATCGGAAAAAGGTTACACACCCCGGTACCTACATATATGTATGTATGTATATATGTATAGCTAAGGTGCATCGAGGAAGAAGAGAGCCTCTGTGTGCGCGAATACATACGTACAGGTTTTCTTACATTATTATTTTTTCATCATACTGCGCCGAAAGTTGGAACGAAAATTCCTTCTCTCGGCGCAGGATTGATGAAAAATCGTATATAACCCACGGGAGGAAACAAAGAATCTCTTAGATCATCGTTTAATATTTCCTAGTCATCATTGGAAATATGTCGAACGGCCGTATATACACGGGCACGCTATAGCTATACACATGCACCTCTTCCCTCCATACACACTCACACATTGTGTACTTAACAGGCAATCTCAAATTAAAAATCTCAATGTCAAATACCACCATCTGTGTTTTAAAAATAAAAAAAATAAAAAAAAAAAAAAACTATAAGTAAATAAAGAAATCACTATGCGGTACTGGCATCCTGTACTACATGTATGATATTTACAGCCCGTAGAAGTAATTGGATACAGATTAAACGTATCGTGATTTTTTCCCACTAAAATGCAACAATTTATGCAATTCCCGCATAAATATATATACAAATTCTTCGATAATACCGCAACGAGAACGCTTTACCGTACACATTATTGCATATGTATGTACATGGGCGGGTATATAAAAAAGAAAAGAAAAAAAAAAGATAGGGAAAAAAAAGAAAATTGAATACGCCTGCCAGATAATATACTACTAGTGTATTAAAATCGAGGTGGTAACAGTACCATTGTGTGGTATATGTATATGTATCTGTAAGAATCGCGCGAATAAAAGGAGAAGAGCGCGCTTTTCACAAAAGTTTGCGGGTGAATGAGCGGCAAGCGTTGCACCCAGCCACGTATACCGTACGCGGGATATGATAAGTACGCGTGTACACACTTTGTATGGATGCACCGAGTGGTTATTGGCGTGCAATATATTTTACACAATGTAAAAGAATGGGGGAGGGGGGAAGAGGGGATCGGTTATCCGAACGAGTAAAATGGTTACGCGGGAAATTCCGGCTTTGCTGATTCGATCGAGGTAAATGAGATTTCTTTGCGCGAGACGTTATTCTTTTTTTTTTTTTTTTTTTTTTTTTTTTTTTTTTTCTTCAAATCGAAAATAACTACGTTTATTATTGCTATCGGGAGAAAAATGCGGGGGTTGCCTGCTTTAAAAAAAAATTTGTTTTTCTTTAAATCCTTTACGATGATATTTTTTTTAATAAAAATATACTGCATTACTTATAAAGGCTTACAATCACTTGGAACATACTTTTAACAATTTCGAACCGGAACGAGTTATTACATTTTTTTGTTTACATGTGTTTAAATAAATTTTTTTCCGAAAGCAGTAGAATGAAAAAATCTACTTGTATACAATAATTGTTTCCAGTCTTGATGGAGGAATTCACTGTGTTAAATAACAATAGAAATTCATACAAAAGTGCATTGAGTAGTACAATGAATCAGGCAATGAAAAATTGAAAAAAAAAAAAAAATTAAATAAAACTGCTTACGTAAAATCTAATTCCAATTTGATCATAATCGATTAATAGGACAGTTAGCATATATATTAATAAAAAACAATATGTGCAAGGGTTCGACATTGTTGTTTCGGCCAAAACCCCGAAAAATATGAGTGTCAATAAAAAAGACTTGATCACTGTATAATTGACGCAAAAAATTTACCATAGGTATGCCGATATGAATGAAATCTTTGCTTGTCATAAATCTCTTTTTTTTAGTTCTTAATCCAACAAAATTTAATAATCATCCGATAATAATGAAGAAAACACTCGATTCTCGAAACGCTTAACATAAACATCGCAAAATCGCTCGATTTTATCCAACCAACGACATCTTCATCGCTGCAGCAAGAGAGCATATAGTCACCGCAAAACTATACAACAATCTCGTGGACTGGACGGTTTCCGAATTCCATTCACATTCAAACAATCATCTCTACACTGCAGCACTCCACGGCTATCATGATACGCATGTATAATTAAAATTTGCTACCGAATGTAAATGTGTATCCTCGATTCCACCGATGTTGCGGCTATACCTAATTGTTGTCGGCGCATATATATGCCGTGGGTAAGTACAAACTGTTGTTTTTTTTTTTTTTTTGTGCGCGCGTGCTCGTGCCTATACGCGCTACGTACAGAAGCAATTCCGCAAAAATTATCCGTCGTAGACTTGGGTGACATGAAACGAAGCAATTGTATCGAGTCAAAAGACAAGAATTCAGGGACTATACGGTAGGTTCATCGGGCTCGAGTCTTTACTTGCATGACGTTGAAAATTTAAGGACATATGTAATTTATTTAAATGATAATTTTTAACCTTCAACGAGCCTCATTTGACAGATTTTTTCTCTCCCTCTCTTGTTGTTTTTTTTTTTTTATGTATTCAAAATTTCTAAAATGTTCTTACCACAAATAAGTAAACCAAAAAATAATCATTTCAATCTTTCCAGGTTCTTTTGTTTCAGGACCCCATATATAGACCGATGATATTTTTGTGGAATTTTTCGTATCCCCTGCCCACATACTGTGCGCACACACACGATACGAAATTCGCTCGGAATCCGCTCTTTTTCTCCCTTCTTCATTTACATTATTTGTACCCTTTCCCCCTTGGTTTGAAAGCTTTTCGCTGTAAAATGTTTGCCCGATAGCAATTATAATTGTTTTCGACGAATTCGACAATTACAGAGCTATAGGAGATACAAACATTGGGACGCTCTACTATCCATTGCCACAGGCAACATTCGCACGCATACGCCGTACGTTAAATTTCACCGAGAGATAACAACATCTTGCGTTTATGTAGGTTGTATCCAACTTTTATGATACACGCGTATATATATGCGATATAATAATTTTTTGTGCCCGGCATGTGTAGAGTAACAATATAATACTTTATGTTATGTAATGCGCGGGTATACAGAGCATGTGTGGCTTGACTTGACGATAACGCGAGAGAGTCCACTAAGCATTTGTTCCCGCGAGCCTTTCTTTGTACACACTCAAGTATACATACATTGTATAGACTCGGCAAAGCACGAGTACCGCGTGCGTGTAGATTCTAGCACAGACGGACGAAAGGGAAGAAGTGTATGTGGTCTCTCGGTATGCGGCTTCTTATCGCGAGGGGTAATTATTTTACTTATATGGGGAGCAGAGAATCCGCGGCGGTGAAAAAACGAAACGATCTCTTGCGTAATAATTCACGCGCTGCTGCAGAGGAGAATTTGTTTTTTTCTTCTTTTTGTCGCGGAGACGCGTTTCACGGGGTATACTTGACGATCAGATATACACCTTCATGCGATAGTTTTTTTGCAACTGAAACTTACAAAGTATAGTTTATTTTATTTTATTTTTTTTCATTGCTTTCGAAAGATACTACACGATGAAGCGTTAGCGCGTACAATATACGCGTGTATGTAGGATGAGTCAGAGTGACGAGCCTAGTGCGGAGGTATTGTGTGTATACGTCGAAGGTTCTTTTGAGCAAACCTCGTATGGAGGATGTGGCTCGAGTCACCGAGTACATGTATGTATGTATAATTATATTTTCAACCACAACGTAATTTCATGCCTGAATCTCTGCTCTCGTTTGTACGGATAAAGGATATGATTCACACCGAACCCCAAGTAGATCTATTTTTGTTGCTGCGAAAAAAAAAAAAAATAAATAAATAAATAAATAAATAAAACGAATTTCAAATTAATATTTCAAGCGTATATATATATACGAGGTTACCGATGACACACGAAATAACTGACAGTAATTAATCGAGAGATTTTGCACATATGTACGGTCGAGGTGCGTTGAAATTCCCATCTCAACCCACTTTGTGATTATGAAGGGCAAGTCGAGGCGAATCGAAATAATAACCGATCAGCCCCAACGAGGGCGTACAAATATTATGTTTCCCTCCTGTGTAAACGTAGCGACTAGCGACTTACTTTTTCAAAGCTACGCGCGCAAGTAACGATGATATAAAAGTGCGGATTCTGGCGCGACTTACAGTTACGGCACGGCGTCCAGAGCGAGATTTTCTTTTTGATCATCGTTTTGCGATCCGCCCCACTTTATGGAAAATACGTGTACACGCGAAGGCGTTTCCAGTAGCCTAATTGACCTCGTAACACTTGTACGCAGGCAACAGTAGCGCAATAAATGGCGAAGAGATCGGTATCGCGTAACTCGCGATCGGTAAAGTAACGAAAAGTGGATGAAAACGAAGGAAGGAAAAAAAAATAGACACCCAGGAATTCTCGGGATATGACGAGGAGGCGCGGTATGCGCGTGTGTATACGGTTCCCGGTACGCGTAGCTAATTAATTGCCGTTCGGGCGAAATCGTTTTGTGCACCGTTCAGCTGTGGGGAGGGGGGGAACTTGCGAACCAAGGGAGAGAAAGGACTCGTAGCTCGTGAACTTTGATCTCTCGACGCTATCTACAGAAACAGCATCATCGATCGCCAGTGTATTCATTTTACAACTTATATTGTGTATGTTGTATTGTAATTTTTTTTTTTTTTTTTTTTAGCTTTTCTTTAATTAAGGTTTTTCAAAAGGTTTCAAAATTTTCGTGATTTTGTCTTGAAGACCTGCTTAAGCGCGCACACGCTCATTCCGATGCTGATGGCGCGTATGTTCTATCATGGTTGTTTTTTTTTTTTTTTTTTTTTTTGTTCCCAGCAATTTTCTCGCTTGGAAAAGATAAACTGATGGACAAAGCGTACGCGTATAGTTTTACATAACAAAGCCCCCGCTCTCGCTTCTATAGTGACCAAAAGCCGCGGATATATACCTATGGGCATACGTGTGCTTTCCTGTCTCTATTGTTAAGCGGGGAAAGCAGCTAATTTCGCGGCAAAAATCTTGCCAACCGATTATTCCGACGCGCGACGAAGAAAGTTTACGTTCGTGCATACACACCGAGTGATTTGTACGAGCTTATTTAATTATCGCGTACATACGTGGGAAAGAGGAGGGGTGAGGGGGCTGGTTGCTCGAAACATTGAGCGCGAGCCCGCTTTGAATTTCTCCTAAATCAACCCGCGTAATTGGCTAATGAGCCGGTCTCGAGACCAATTACGGGGTATGTATACACATGTTTCGAGGGAAGGAAAACATCGGTGGTGCATACAGCTCGTAGGAAACGATTTTATGAATTTCCTAACGAACGGTGCACGTCAAATTTCTACCGTAAATCGTTTACCATTAGCGATCGTTACCGAATTAGCCTGGATTCTCGGATAATCGCCGCCACAGAAAGCAGCCCTTCGAAAGATCGGCAAGGATGAACCCGTTTTACTTTTAATTTTTTTTTTTTTCAGTCGATTTCACAATGAACGGGAAAAATAACCCAACAAACTTACGATTGCGCTGTAAATGTGTTTTACGGAACAAACAACGTTGTGAATCTCACGAGCACCAGACACGCGTATACGTTACGTAAAGCCAATATCAAGGTTTCCCCATCATCCATCGAGTTTCCCCTTTTTAAAATGAGTATTACGTACAGCGTCAGGGTCGCGCGAGGATCGTTCAAAACGCCCGCCCGCGCGCCTCTCAATATACATATACATATTATGTACAGACCAACCTTCTTCGCCATCTCTGCTCTCACAGCCAAATATAAACCGATCTCTCCCACCCACGTACAATATACACTCTCTCATGCTTATACCTGCATCCATATACGAGCACACGTATAGGGAACAACAACGACGACGTTGCAATGCAAGGACGATCGCCGGATAGTGTGTGTATGTAAGCCAAGTTTAAGTTCACGACGTGCATGTAGGTGCACACGTATGGATGGACATAGGGCCTATGAGCCAATGAGCCAAAAAAGAGGCTCTTCGAGAACGAAAACGAAGTTGATCGCAATTACCGATCTCTTACTTATCTTTTGCATACACAGAGCGCGAAAAAAAAAAAAAAACTGCACACTTACCCAAAAGGAGATCCAGTGGTCGTCGTCTACCTATGTAACAACCTTGTTATTCCCAGCAAAGCGAGGTAACGCAGGGAAAGCCAACCGATCGGCGTTGAAAAGTGTCTTGACGCAAAATCGGTTCGTCGTCACATGTTGGCCACAGTCCTTACCCGACGATATATATATAACGACACACGCACGCACCGAAACGAGGCACCCTAGGAGGATCCTACTCTATACTATATCGCGCAGGCCACCGATGCGTGACAGCTAGCTTCCTTGGCTTCCGCGTACCTATATTATACGCACGTATCCTGCACACACGCTACAACGTCACGCGAGCACCTGGAGTAAGCACTACGCGCGTGGTGTATCAACACTTTGATCTTTGGAGGAAAGTAAAATAAAGAGGAACGTGCGTGTGCGCGTCCAGCCAGAGCAGCGAGGAGTCTTCGAGAGAAAGTCCCTCCTCGAAGTCGTAGTTTCTCTTTTTTCCCGGTGACTCCAGTCTGGATTTTTTTTTTTTTTTTTTTAATCTCTCACTCGACGAACCCGCAGAGGGATAGGACCATCGCAGCGACGACCAACAAGCTCCTCTCTTCCTCTTCCGATGTATATAATTTAACAAATAAATATAATCGATTTAGCTTTGACGTCGCAATCTTCGAGAACAACAATCGCGAGGAGGCGAAGATGCAGCTCCCGCCATAACGGCGAGTCGACGATCTTCTATTCGATCGGCAACGACTCCCGATGGTGTGTGTACCAGCGAGTCCCGCGACCGTACGACGACTGCACAGTGTGTACGATCCTCCTCCTCCTCCTGTATACCCGCGTTCGACTCTCCTCTGCCTCTCGCCTTTTGCCCGTGCATATACGTATACATATAGGTATATACACCAGAGAGCCAGCAATATAATACATATGTATATTTGTGTGTGTACATGGGCCCCGTCGTTTTACCGGTTAGGCGGACCCCCACCCGTACAGAAATCGAGCCGCGCTTGCTGTGGCTCTTTTTACTTCGTAATAAGTACCTCCTCTCTTTTTCACTCGCTGCATGGCTCGTTGTTATTACCTCTGATGATATATATGCGTATAAAAAATACTCCATTGTGCGGTATTTACACGTGTTATCGTATACCGATCTCTCCAAAAAAGCTCGCAAGCTCGGGCACCTATACGCGTCGTAAGCACAAGGACATCCGATCTCCGAACGCTCGTCTCCTTCTTTGTTTCGGAAACAAACAAAACCTTTTACGTTATTCTTCTTGTCTCGCCAGCACGTGGAAGCTGTATACTGGTGCACCTTTTGTTTACGAGTGGGTCTGCATCAGAGAGTACCTGTATCCTACAACCTCTACTGGGGTAAAATATATTTTATACGTACAACGTGCATATATACCAGTTCACATGGCACGAGCAGTTGAGAAGATAAGGGGAGTCGAGAGAGACGCACTGCAGCTCTGGCTCTTTACCCAGCAATGCACGTATGAGGGGGGGGGGAGTAGTACAAGAGGATGATCCTTGTTTTGTCTGCGTATACAATCATCCCGGGGTATGAGTAAAACCGTGTGGGAGGAAGGGGAGAAGGATAGAGACAAATGGCCTTAGCGAGAGAAGATGTAATGCGTAAGTATTATACGAGAGGAGCTGGAAATCGGGAGGCTGCGGGAGAGTGTGTGTAGGTATATGCATTTTATGTATTGGGACGGGGAAAAATTGGGCTTCGAGCGATGAGGAGGAGGAGATAAGAATGCAAAATCCACGCCTGGAATTCTGCTGGTTATTACATTATTCCCTCTCGATCGGTGTATACTTGGGTGCGACCTGCTGATGATGATTGTGGTTTTTTTTTTTTTTTTTTTTTTTTTTTTCCCCCAACTGCCAGAGGAGCGCTCGAGCTTTTACCCGTTCACGGGGAGAAATAAGTAACTTTATTAATCGCTGCAATTAATTGTTGGGAGATCGATGAAGGGATACCGGTCGCGCGTAAAAGCTTTCGCTCAACGATAGCGAGTCGAAATGAGAATGAGGTGGTATGTACCGCGGCTTCACTGGGAGTTATATACAAAGGAGATTCGCTCGATTTATCGTATAGCCGTGAATGTGAGTGAGTTTGGGTGCTTACAGAGCAGTTGGGTCATTTGTTCGAAAAATGTGGGCGGGTTCGGGAGATGTTTTCGCAAAAATCGATAAAATTTCTTCACGGAGCGAATAAATTTATGTTTTTTTTTGCATCCCCAGACCTACAATGGTTAATGGATAATCGGCAAGAGGGGGAAAGTTCGAAGAAAAGATAACGAGGACGTTCACGCCTGCAAAAGGGAGTGGAAACGAAAGCGACGGTGCAGATAAACACGTGTTTGTTGCGCAACATTATACACATCGAGATCTATGTATATATATATTACATTCCACGATATTGTGCGAAAGATGGACAAAACGAGTTTTGAGATATACTTTTTTTTTCCAATGCGATTCAATATTACTTAGTATTCGCATTTGTGTAATAAGGTGCGGCTGTAAAGTGTTTAATATTCAATGCCACGGCTTCGTTTGACGGGTAACGCTAAGCTGACGTTAATATTATTTGTAGCTTACAAGGTATCGATGAGGTGGTAGTCCATACTTTTGTTGCTCATTTTACGCAAAGGATGAGGAATCGCACGACATGTTTTTACAACTTTATTTTATTTAAATAATTTTCAGCCGAGGAAGAATAACAAGCTGTGTGTTTGACTTGGATGGTTTTTATTTTTCAAAGGATCCATAGCAAAATGTTCATCGTGTTTCGATAACGGTAACAAAATATAGTACAAATATATTTCTTTCAAACTTATTTCGTAATTATGCCTAGTTAATATTATTTTGACAATTTAAATCTGTGTTGAATTTTTTTGAGTACGCAACCAGATTTTATTTATTTGATGTAAAAAAAAAAAAAGGATATTAATACGCTTACGTTTAGGTATGCTTAACTGCATTTTTGCCATAAACCGCAACCAACGAGCGTAAATCTCTCTTTGGTAGAAAACGCAAAATGTTGTCGGTAATTATTATGGGTAGACTACCTCCGGTCGATTGGAAAATACGGTTCAAGCATCGGGTGGCTCTCCTAATGTACTCCTGCTTTCTCCTCTCCTTAGTGACCCTCTCGACAATCAAATCGTGATAATTCGGGAATCTTTCGGAAATACGATGGGATCGTATTAAAAATGCATCGACTATCAACTCGTTTCTGACGTAAGGCCCGATATGCTTGTCAACGAGTAAATTAAAAAGCGTCACGGAATCGTACAGTTGGGTAGACTTCATGAGTTCCAGCTCATCTCTACAGCACGAGTAAATCTCTTGATATTTCTTTTTCAATTTTTTAAGGCAAAAATTTTGCGGACCATCCTTTCGATTGTGCGCGTCAAACATGGCCGTGTGCCTCAACAGTAGATGTGGTAATTTCGAGCCCTTGTTCGGCACACCGAAAATTCGTCTTATTAGCGTGTCTTTGAAATCAAATGTTGCTCCTTTTTTCAGCAAATACTTGGGTATCCTGCTGTGATAAACGACCGAAACAGCTATGTTGAATGCCGTCAGGCCATTGACGTTTATTCGATTCAACTGCACTCCAGCCTTCAATAATAACTTGATCACGGCTAATTGCTTGGGAATCTGAAAATCATATGTTAATATTTCATTGTAGTACTTTAGGCCAAAGAGTACCTTGAAATACATGAATCCGGTTATATTTACCTCATCGAAATGCAGAACCTCGAAAACTTTGTCATAGTCGTTTAGCGCGGCAATGATCTCGAAATTTCTGCGTAATGATTCGTACCTGAAGTTAGTGCCTAGTTCTTTGATGCTATAAATCAGTGGATCTAAATCGTCGGCATCATACACATCCACATTGGCACCATTTTGCAGCAACAGATTCACGACCTCTGGTGAATTCCAGGTAGCTGCGTAATGTAAGCTCGTTACTCCAAAATTGTCGATTGCGTTGACGTCACAACCGGCTTCAATTAACATTTTCGTAACTTTGTAATTTCCGTACATAGCCGCTTTGTGCAAAGGCGTCTGGCCCAGTGAATTGAGTGCATGAATGTCCACACCTTTACTGAGGAGTAGTACAAAAGCTTCTTCACATCTGTGAGCTGTGTGCAAGAGTGAGCTTTTTTCTATCGTTCTAGCATTGACATCTGCTCCAGCGTCTACTAGCAATTTAAAGATCTGATATCGTGCTGTGTTAAAAAAAAAAATTTGACATACAGGTAATTTTTATTCCAAAAATTAATTTTTTCTGTATTCATTGCAATAAGATTGGAATTTACTTACGGAAACAGTACTGAGCAGCTGCATGAAGAGGAGTGCGACCAATATCGTCAACAGCTGTCACGTCACAGCCAGCTTTAATTAACATTTTAACAATTTTAGTTTCACCACTCTGGGCTGCCAAGTGTAGTGGTCCACAATTTTCTTTGTAGTAAGTGTTGTAAAGAATAGCACCAGATTTTATCAGCATTGATGCTACTTTTGTATTATTGTACAGGATGGCAGTAGCTAATGGAGGTTCTCCAAGATCATTTTTTACATTGATATGACAACCTGCATCTGTTAGATAAGCTGTTATGATCTTGCTGCCCATTTTTGCCGAGTAATGTAGCAAAGTGTTGCCTTTACTGTCACATCTCATTGACAGGGGAACATTACTCAACAGTTGTATGACTTTTTCCTTGTCCTTCTTTGATATATACTTTTTGAAGTATCTGAGCCACTGAAAAGTATAGGTTTTGGATAAATACTAAACTCAGCATACAAAATACTAGGATGAAGCAAAATTAACAACAATAGCTGTCATCAGTACATTCAGAGAGAGTATATTGTCAGTGTAAATTTTAATTATCAATATAAATATTACTCAGAAAAACTTTCTGCGAGATAATACTGTGGTGAGCATATTATAAGCATACCTTCTAGAAAGTATAGCACAATATTTAACGTAAACTGAAAAGCAATGTCATATAATTTATAAGTATGTATTGTAAATTATAAGAATTACCTCTTTTACTTCGGCTGGTCGGTAATCCATCATGAAAAACTTGCCCAGATTGTCAGATCAATAAAATTTTGCTCTGTTCATGTAGATTTCTGATCATAAACATCGAAATTATTATGAAACCAATATTAACAGGGAAAAACCAAATAGTCCGCAGGCTAAGTATAAGTCCTTAACCGCCTTTTTCACTAACGTTTAGAATAATGATTGAGACAATCAACGATTGTATCATGAGTTTTTGTATAAAGTTCAATTTATACAAATAAGTCAGTAAATAGGCACACATGATTAATATTTAAACATTTTAAGCTGTATAAATATGTAATACAGATTCCAAATATGCATTATTACCGCTGGAATATGCTAACAAAAACAACTATCCGTCTTTCTCACCCAGCAAAATAATAGGTATCTGTATAAGCCCTAGAGCCATTTAAACAATTATAAACCAGCCGCAACTCATTTAACAGATATAAAATAAAAGTTCAACATTTTCTGTGCTGTTTGCGTCAAGTTTACAATTTATCTATTACCCGAAAGTATAAATATATAGGAGGTCAATATTCGTGTGTAAAATACATTGCAAGCTTGCCGCAAGTAGCACAAAAATCGTTAATTATTTATTTTGTATCTATCTCGAAAGTTGCGGCTGGTTTATAAGTAATTAAATGGCTCTAGGGCTAAACTGCCTAAAGCTCTCCTTCAGAATTTCAGAAGCAATTTTTGGCCAAAAAAATCACGACCGCTAGATGGCGCTGATCTAAATGATTATTACTACTTATGGTAGAGCCATTTAATCAATTATAAACCAGACGCAACTAATATAATAATTACAAAATAATAAGTTAACAGTGTTTGTGCTGTTTGCGGCAAGTTTGCAATGTATTTTTTAGATGAATATTGACTTCCTGTATATTTATACTTTTGAGTAAGAGATAAATTGTAAACTTGCCGCCAATAGTGCAAACAACGTTAACTTTTTATTTTAAATTTATCAAATTAGTTGCGGCTGGTTTATAATTGAATAAATAGCTCTACTATAAGTAGTTCAGTAGTAATAATCATTTGGATCAGCGCCATCTAGCGGTAGTGATTTTTTTGGCCAAAAATTGCTTTCGAAATTCTGAAGGAGAGCTTTAGGCAGTTTAGCCCTAGAGCCATTTAATTACTTATAAACCAGCCGCAACTTTCGAAATAGAAACAAAATAAATAATTAACTATGTTTGTGCTACTTGCGGCAAGTTTGCAATGTATGTTCTACACGAATATCGACCTCCTATATATTTACACTTTTGGATAATAGATAAATTGCAAACTTGCCGCAAACAGCACAAACATCGTTAATTATTTATTTTGTATCTATTTCAAGAGTTGCGGCTGGTTTATAAGTAATTAAATAGCTCTAGGGCTAAACTGCCTAAAGCTCTCCTTCAGAATTTCGGAAGCAATTTTTGGCCAAAAAAATCACGACCGCTAGATGGCGCTGATCCAAATGATTATTACTACTTATAG
>NW_019379813.1:714021-772943 GCF_000648655.2 Copidosoma floridanum
CTTCTTTCCAAACTTCGATCATCATAAGTAGTAATAATCATTTGGATCAGCGCCATCTAGCGGTCGTGATTTTTTTGGCCAAAAATTGCTTCTGAAATTCTGAAGGAGAGCTTTAGGCAGTTTAGCCCTAGAGCTATTTAATTACTTATAAACCAGCCGCAACTCTTGAAATAAATACAAAATAAATAATAAACGATGTTTGTGCTGTTTGCGGCAAGTTTGCAGTGTATGTTTTATACGAATATTGACCTCCTATATAATTATACTTTTGGGTAATAGATAAATTGTAAACTTGCCGCAAACAGCACAAACATCGTTTATTATTTATTTTGTATTTATTTTTAAAGTTGCGGCTGGTTTATAAGTAATTAAATGGCTCTAGGGCTAAACTGCCTAAAGCTCTCCTTCAGAATTTCGAAAGCAATTTTTGGCCAAAAAAATCACTACCGCTAGATGGCGCTGATCCAAATGATTATTACTACTGAACTACTTATAGTAGAGCTATTTATTCAATTATAAACCAGCCGCAACTAATTTGATAAATTTAAAATAAAAAGTTAACGTTGTTTGCACTATTGGCGGCAAGTTTACAATTTATCTCTTACTCAAAAGTATAAATATACAGGAAGTCAATATTCATCTAAAAAATACATTGCAAACTTGCCGCAAACAGCACAAACAATGTTAACTTATCATTTTGTAATTATTACATTAGTTGCGTCTGGTTTATAATTGATTAAATGGCTCTACCATAAGTAGTAATAATCATTTAGATCAGCGCCATCTAGCGGTCGTGATTTTTTTGGCCAAAAATTGCTTCTGAAATTCTGAAGGAGAGCTTTAGGCTGTTTAGCCCTAGAGCCATTTAATCACTTATAAACCAGCCGCAACTCTTGAAATAGATACAAAATAAGTAGTTAAACATGTCCGTGCTATTTGCGGCAAGTTTAAAAATTATCTTCTACCCGAAAATTGACCTCCAAAAGTATAGATACTTTTATAGTTTAATAAAATCGAATATATGGCACTACTTAGTAGTAATTATACTATAATTACTACACATAACACTCCACGTATATCTTACACCGTGCTCTCTTTACCAGAATGATAAAATCAGAGGCTGTGTTCCGCAAATGCTGCCAGCAGTGGAGTAACGTAGGTCGTGGTAACGCCGCATGGTCCAATATTGGTCGGGCGACGCTAGCGTCAACCTGTACTAACTGTCGGTGGGTTCCGCATGTCAACAAATAACATCGAAGTTTGTCAAGTCTTATCAATACATTAGTTGGTGACTTTGGTCCGCTGGACGTTGAGGATAACAGTGTAAATATTCAAACTGCAAAAAAAAAAAAACGCATAAATGAAGGAAACCGAAGTATCGGAGCTCGTAAAAGTTGGCAGCCACGTGGTTGTACAAAAATTGAACTTCAAAAAAGTATATCGCGTGTCAGAGACCGGCTCGTTGACATTGGGCAAGGAGGATATCCAGATGAGCGAAATTATCGGCAAACCCTTTTGGACCGCGTACAAAGTTGTCAGCTCCAAGGGCGACCCTCGCGAAAAGAAATCCAAAAGAAGCTCGTCTACTCTAGTTGTTGCAAAAAAGTGCGAGTCCCTGGGGGATCTCAAAGATAGCGTGTCCAGTGGTCACGACAACAGGTGCATAAACGACGATGGCAAGTCACAGAAACTGTCAAGGGATGATATTTTAAACTTCAGAGACGCCGGAAAATCCGGACGGGAGATTGTGAGTAGTCTCATTGTGAACAATGCTTCTTTCACAGAGAAGACAGAGTTTTCCCAGGAGAAGTACATCAAGAAAAAAGAAAAAAAGTATTGCCAGTTTTTGAGCATTCATAAGCCGACACTGGCTGCTTTACAAGAAATATATCTGAGGCAAGATTCTGCAAAGATCTATGGAATGAGAATGGATGCCATAGCTCAGATTCTATCCTATAGCGATGTCAAGTGCAATGGCACTTTTATACTGTATGACAGTGGTACAGCTGGTCTTGTGCCTGCAGCTATGTTGTCCAGAATAGGAGCCAACACAGCTGGCAATTTGCTGTATCTGCATTCCGGTGATCATTTACCACAGATGCCAATTGCTCGGGCTATGAACTTTTCTGATGAGCAGTTTGGCAGGCTGGTAACTGTCAGTATTTTTGACTTTCTTAGGAAATTTTATGGTAAACAGCCAAACACAGCAGATAATCATAGTAAAGCTGATGTATTATGTCAAAAGACGATCATTAAAGATGAAAAATCTGACGATAGTTTTAGAGATAACAATGAAAACCACGAGTGCAATGCGACAATGACTAGTAATGATCTGAAGAGAAAAATTACCGAAGATACAGATGAAGGACCAGTGTTGAAGAAATCAAGGAAAGTTCTTGAAATAGAAAGGTCCGTTGACATTATGTCAGAGACAAAGGCCGACAGCCTGACAGTCGTGACAAAAGAGCATCCGCTCAACATAGTCAAAGGACTTTTGCCGTTTATAAAATCATCCAGGCCATTTGTCATTTATCATGGTCATCAAGAGCCACTGGAAGAAACCTACGTAGCATTAAAAAACCAAGCTAATGTGGTAAATCTCAGACTGTTTTCTAATTTTTTAAGATCTTATCAAGTTTTACCTGAAAGAACTCATCCAGAGATAACGACCAATGACTGTGGTGGTTACATACTTACTGGTTACACTGGAAGTGCCAAAAACACTTGTTGAAACATTACTGGTTAATGACCTCAGTCTTTCTTTAGACCAGGTACGCTGTTGATTAATGACGAATGTATTTTAACTATCACTAATCTAATGATAAATTATATTTTGATAAGGCTGTAAAGATGTTGTATAAATATGTTCGTTATAAATAAAAATACGATAATTTTTGTACTGAAAAAAAAAATGGTTTTCTCTTCTCTCAATATTTATTGCAATAATTGTTCAACATAACATGATGTGACCTGTTTTCAATATAAACAAAACGAAAGGATTCATCCCAAAACAGAGTCGTAATCCTTTGTGCCTCGACTAGGTCTCAATTTCCTTCTCTTTAATACTTCACTTATGATTCCGGCTCCCAAGCAGTCGGCGACAATATTTACCATTGTTCGGAAGCGGTCCCTAAAACAAACAATTTACTTTTTTAATCACTAAACAAAATTGTATGCGCTTAATAATATTAAAGGATTCCAGATTTTTAAAATTCGGATTGGAACCTGCTTTCAACAAATGAGAAACAAATCTGCAACGAGAAAAACATGGTAAGTATGAAAAAATGCACATTACACGAAACTGTCGACGGCAATGATCAGAGCGACGTCCTCAGCGGGGATGCCCAGAGAATTCAGCACCATAATTAGCATGGCGTAGCCACCGCTCGGCATTCCAGCCGCTCCGATACACGACAATGTACAAGTAATACTGCAATCATGTGCATAATGTATTATAATCAGTTTGCTATTTGAGCAGAGATCACGACCAGTCCAATCGTTTCATACTATGTTTATTACTTTATGGTGATTATCCGAGGTCTGCATGCATATTAATTCGTAAAAGTAGTGGGTTTTTTTGTGCATTATCATTGAAAAAAATCTACTTTTTACAAAAAAATCAGAGGAAAAGATTATAGCAGATTACAAAAAAAAATGTTAGGTACATTAGATGAAAATAAATGATTGAAAAACAAGAAAAGCCCAAACTCGGTGGGCAAAACATTAATCAGAAAATCCCACAAACCCCGCCACACCCTTTCTCATCGATCCTCAAGCTTATGTATATTATACACTTATCCGATCGCACGAGCATTATATTATTCTCCGTCTCTCAGCTCGAAAGGGAAAAGGAGTATATTTATAACTTTTTTCTTTCCCAATCCAAACCTGATGGCCACGGTCTGGACGATAGACAATTCGACTCTCCGCATTTGCATGATGAACAACGCGCCCAGGGTCTCGTAGAGCGCTATTCCGTCCATGTTGATGGTAGCTCCGATCGGCGCCACGAATCTCGAGACTTGCGGATCGACGCCCACCTGGTCCAAACAGCGAATCGTTGTCGGCACCGTTGCCGTGCTGTATACAGTATACACAACAACAAAAAATAGTGGTCCAAGTGATGCAAACATTCCGCAACATAATATATGATAAAGTGCATTGCATGCAATCCTCGATTACTCGAACGCCGAAAAAAAAGATCGCAGGGGAGAGATTGAAAAAAAAAAAAAAAGAGTTATCCAAAATGAGAATCTCAAATTGGTAATGCATCAAACGCGCTCGCCCGTAAAATGTATACCTGGACGAAGTGCCGAAGGCAGTGGCGAGAGCCGGGCCGATTTTCGCGAGTAATCGGTAAGGCGATCGGTAGGCGATCGCTAGGTAGGCGAGAGGTAGCGCGACCAAAGCTTGAATCGCCAAGCCTGCGAACACCGTTGATACAAACACGCCCAGTCGCTGAGCTTCGAGGGCTGCCTCCTCGTATTGTTGCTCGTGATGATGATGATCACGGCTGCTACGCAGGATCTTGCTCGCGATCAAGAATACCACGGCGATCGGCGCTGCTCTGGAAGGGATTCGATTTTTTAATTAATTTCTCATCCCACGACAAAAAATCAGGGAACCTATCACGGTGTGAATAAATGGTTCGAACTATACGTTGATCGGACATTTTTTAATTTTTTATGAAACTCGATCGAGCTGCCGAAAGGTGCCGTGCATAAAGAAGGGCCTCATCCGTAACATTTCAACGTAAGTTTAAAGTATGGTGCTCGACAGTGGTTTTAATTCTTTCAAGAAAGAAGTCTCATGGTACACGTGGCACTAATTGAAATTGTTTTTTTTTTTTTTTTTTACAAAATTTGACTATTGAAAACATGTTAGAGTTTAAAAAAAAAGTATTGCGTCCATATGATTGATGGAGTTGAAATTTCATCGGTAAACAGTTTTTTTTTTTTTTTTTTAGTACAGGCATTCTTGTGCACTTCATTACAGCAGGAGGTGGAGTAGGGCACCATACCAGATCGCTCCTCAAGCACATTTCGAAACGCGAAATCAATGAGCGAGTAAAAACGTCATACCTAATCGCGTAATCGATCATTTCAGCGACGGCAGCAGCCAAACTTTGAAAAAAGTCGTGCAGAGGTTGCTTATTATTGTCGGGCATGGTGCCGAGCGTCAGGCCAAATACCAAGCCGAAAAACACCAAGCCTAGGACGTTCGTGCCCGGAGTGTAGCGATGCGATATTCCCATCTCGTAGAGCGAGACTTCTGCGAGAAAACAACCGAAAAAAGGCGCTTTCAATCGCGTGATCGGTACACAGTTTGTACACATGAAGGTACCGATTTTTTTGCGATCGGTATAGCGAGCGTTGATTACCTGGTTCCGTGGCTGGTGCGTTACTTTGATCTGGTTCGAGTAATACCGTTTGGTACTGCAATTTGATGAAATATGGACAAAAAATTTTTTTTTTCAAATTACAGATAGAAAGTTCACAAAGTCATCACCTGCGACAGACAAGCTTGGATCAAATTTTCTGGAAACAAATTTCTAAAAAAAAAAAGAACCACTTTAGCAATACTAGTACGAAACAATATTTTCGTAGTTTGCATCGTACTGATCGGCTAGTTCGTAATAATGACATGTAAGGAAACAATAAAACCTTGAAAGCGCAGCTTCAAATCGGTCAACAAAATTACGTTTTAACGAAAAACAACATAGTCAAAAACGTGAAACAAAATTTCCATTTAATCATCGATCATCATACCGCATCAGGTCCAACAGTGTGTCCACTGTTACGAATTTCACTTGACTTTCCGGCTGGTGATTCGTCACATTCGAGTCATTGGCCACAGTCGCACCCCACTCTCCGGGTCTAATGGTCTCGGACAAAAAGACACACAGTGTAATCCCCAGCGTCGTCGTTGTAATGTAATAAAACAAAGCCATCCTACCGATACTCCCTACAAATCAAAGAGCTCCTTATACGTTAAATCGTTTGAGCAAATTTTTCCTTTATCTAATCAAAAGCTTGTTTTAACAAACACCTGATTTACCGAGACCGGCACTTGCGCTAATTATACTCGAAACGACCAACGGCAGAATCAGACAATTGACGACCCGTAGAAACAATTCGCCCGGAAAGTACAGGTACATCAGTTGACGTTCGTTCCATGGCTGGGTGGTCCAGCGCTTGAGTCCTAGGCCCAGTAGTACGCCGAACGAGATGCCCAGGAGTATTTGCACAGTGGCCGATGGTCGCCACATGTCATTTATAAAAAAAAATATTATTCACCGATTTTATGCAACAAGCAACGAGCACTGCGCCCAAACAACTAAACGTTGACAAACTGATCAGGTGATACAATTATGCTTCGATTACACGAATCCGGAGCGTCGTTTTTTTCCTTCATTTTTTCCCCCAGCGATTGACGTGGGTGGTACAATCGACTGATTTTATTTTTCTCTCGGCAATTGGCGTCGCATCGTATCATCTAACATACACAAAAGAGTGACGCTAGATGCTCCCTAGATTCGTACTCACGCATTATCAGTGACAAGATAAAGAACTCTGACTATTTTTCGTATGTATATCATAGTATGTGACGCAAGTAGTTACGTGTATACACATGAAAATTACTCGAGATGAACTTCTTTGGATGCACTATGAAACGTCGGCGTACCGTAAATTTTTGTGTGCTTCTTTGGTCAAGCGTGTATTTCTTTGTGCGAGAGGCTGACAGTGGTCTTTGAATGCATTTGCAATATACAAGAATAAATGATGGTTTCGATGTAATGAGTTTTAAACGAAAATTCAGTTAAGAGCAAATCGAACGTTTATTTCTTTAGCAGCTTCAAAGTATGTACAATTATCACTATAGCTGCGCAATTGGCAGTTTTTTTTACGTGGTTCATTATGAAGCAAATACTTCTTTTAATAATAATAATAATTGTTGCACAATGATTCGGCAACGATTATCCTCGTTAACAGGTTGTAGTTTTCCTTTTCATCATTAAAAAGTGGAATGAGATAAAATCCTTTGATTAATAAACAATCTATTCATAGATCCACTTCTCGGCCCAGGCGGCCCAATCGATGACCTCCTTCTTCTTCTCATCTCCAAACCACAACTTGATTTCTTTTTTGGCAGCTTCCACGGAGTCCGAGCCGTGAATGATGTTGCGGCCGACTTGGATACAGAAATCACCACGGATGGTGCCTGGAGCCGAGTCCTTGGGATTCGTCTCGCCGAGCATGACGCGCCCGGTCTTGACGACGTTAAGACCTTCCCATACCTGAAATTAATTAAAATGTTATCCCCATATTCTTCTGCAAGGAAGAATTTTCGTTTTCAAGGTATTTAAAATATTCTGCAGACCAAAATTACAATGCAAATAAATTAATTCAATTTTCGTTCAACAGTTGCAGCTATCTAGAGATAAGCGCAAGAAAAAAAAACTTTTAGAACCCAAGCATTTATACGTCTTCGGATAACAGTGACTCGACAGCAAATCCTTTTTTTTTTGCCTTGCTGTTACATAAGTTGAGGTCACAGAAACATTGAAAAGGCTTCTCTAAGAGACTCATAAACTAGAACACTTGAATGTGATATAATAAAAAAGATGAAATAATAATTACCATAGGCACTACTGGTCCAGAACTCATGTATTTCACTAAACCTGTGAAGAAGGGCCTGTTAGCAAGGTCAGCGTAGTGTTCCTTCAGATGATCTTCGCTGGCCTGAAAAGTACCAAATGTAATCAGTACTCGCGGTAAAAGCAAGTATACATTCATATTAAAATATATATTATCCAATCAAAGTAAACAAATTAGATACAGGCCAACAATTCGGCACGAAGGGGGGAAAAAAAAATCATAGATCCAAGGTCAAACTGACAAACAGCTGTATAGAACGCCCTACGTTCATATTATAAACGAGGTACCATTCGTAAACAATAAATAAAGGTACCGAGCACTTAAGTGTACGTGGTTTGCCTGTCATGAATTAACGACAACGACCACGTGTGCAAGGAAAGAGAGAGAGAGAGAGATATGGTGGTTGTAAAAAAGCCGCTGATATAATTATATTATACACGTACCCAGACCATCTTCATGGCGACAAGTTTGAAGCCCTTGTCCTCGAACCTCTGGATGATCTTGCCGACGAGATTACGCTGCACCCCGTCGGGCTTGATCATGATGAAAGTGCGCTCCTTGTTGTCCGTCATTTTCGCAGCTGGGGATGTGTTTTTTTCTTGCTTGGGTTAAACGAAAAGAAGAGGCGAATAATGGACACACGGGGTGCACGAGGAGCTTCGGCCGACAACGGAAAGAGAAGGCACGAAGCGACGCCGGCCACTTGGAGTTTGGAATTTTCGAAGGCGCTTCGAGAATATATCGAGACAGACCGCGTTCGATAGTTCGATTGTGTGTGTGATCGTGGCAGGGTAACATGGCTCGACCCGCCCATCACGCACAGAGTGGTTTTTGGTGAGGATGTTTTTTTACATAGAATGTTTTTTTTTTTTCTTTTAATGATAAACAAATAACATCAAATGCTAAGTGAAGTAATGAAATAATCGCAGCTATCTGAACGTGTTGGAGCTTTGGGGGGTCTTTGTTGAAAAAAATTCAGGGCCGTCTCTAATGGCGGGAAATGTAATTTATTTGAAGTGACAATTTTGACGTAAAGTATATTGAATGGCGCAGCGAGAAATGTATATTATATTTTATCTCCTACTTATAATATATAGTTCACGTTTCTAATATACTTATGTGCATTGGACATTTTTTACGTTTATAACGAATTTCGTCCAAAATATGTAATGAAAATTTATTATAATTACGTATCGAATGCGGGTCCATATGCGGTTGACATTAAAATTTAGGTGCCTTAGTTTGATCAAATAGTACCATTAAAGGTAAGTAAGTGAACAAATTTTTAACTTTGACCATTTCTACAAGGTTTCAGCAAACATTAAAATTTTACTCATCCATGACAATGTTGTTATTATTATTATTATTATTATTATACCTAGTCTTGAAATGTTTTTCAATTAACAACAATTACCCATGTTACGAAAAAGACACTCATGAGCGTATTCACCCTCAACTAAGTCTTTTTATTGTAAAATTGCAAAATTATTAATAAGCTTTTTTTTCGTGATTTCTTTTCTAAATATCCAATGACAAGTTTACTCAACATATTTCACTACAAAACAAATTTACGTAACCAGCACAATTTGAGTGAGAATTGACAATTTCGTTTAATCTGTCAATTTCAGCCAATGTTACCTCTCTACTTATCACAGAGCAACAGACCTAGCAAACATTTTTGTAGAAAAAAATAAATCCTATATCCTAACTTTTTTAAGCACAACAAATTTTGTAAATTTTAAATCTTCCAAAGAATTTGATTGTTCGGTATAATTACTCATTTATACATTTATATACGTTTGAGAAAATCGTTTCACGCAGAGGCCAATTTTTACTAAACAGCTATACGTACATCTTTCGGTTGGAGGAAGGGAAAAAAAAAGAACGGCTTACTCGAGAATACATATATACGCGTAATAGTGGGGGAAACGCGGTACATCAGGAAGTTTTCAAAGTAGAAAAATAAGAGAGACAGGCCACAAGTGTGAACGTCATATGGATCATTTCACAAAAACTGTGCCATTTCCATGTTGCAATCAATTGCAAAACAACATCACATTTCGTTACATCTCGTCAGCAATGCTGTTACTTTTTTTTTGTTTTTTGTTGTTTTTTTTTGCTCAATACACGTTGTTGCGTAATAATGTCGAAAAAAAATCATTTCTTGCCTCCGTAATACATATAAAAAATTGCACGTAGACAAATACGTGTACACTTTCGTACAGGGACAAGCCGTCAACTCCCTCGGACACCTGAAATTTCACCTTTTCGTATACATTCTGGAGTCGTCGAGTACATCGTCAAATATTCTCGCGACCCTTCAACAAAACAAGCGGGTACAGTGTACGAATTTCATCAGCGCCGTAACGATCTTTGGAAGTTCAATTAAAAAATTTTGTAAAAAAAAAAAAAAAATGGCCCTACTGTGTAGAGGCCCAAAAAGTTGGTCACACAAAAGCCTTGATTCACGCGCAATCGAGCCATTGGATTTTTTTGTAAAATGACCCATGTAACCATAGTCACCCGAGCGAGAGTGCGAGAGTAGGGGCCGGAGGAGTGTATAAGGACACACACGGAGGTGAAGAGAGTGTCGCTGTCGGCGCGCCCCTCACCCATCAGAGTCTCGATATGCGCACACACACACCCTGACGGCGACCGCAGTGCGGCCGACGCACGTCGCTCTGGCGGCCGTATTATATTATTAGTTCCTCAGCTCCGAAAAAAAAACACGGTCAAAAAAAAAAAAAAAAAAAAAAAAAACACTCGAGCGCGCGTGCGTGTGTACATCGTAGCGTTGTATACTTACACTCCTCTCTTTCTGTATGACGGCATTCCTCTGCCACTCGCTCATCTGCAATTGTACTACCGTATACATACCTACTTGATTAATCATCCGACCCACGGATGGGCAACTTTTGCTGCGGTTCCGCGATCCATCTTTGATTTTTGTCTTTCGTTGACTTTATGCTCCTCGCTTCGAGCTAACGCGGATACGTCATAAAAGGCCCCCCTCGTTTTTTTTTTCCATCACAAACCAATATACATATACATGTATACGCGATTAAACTGCTGAATCACAGTGCGCGCATAATAGGCCATCTATACTTTTCGAGCTCTGCCACGCTCGTTTGGTTTGTATACTTGCGACGATCGACGAGAATCACACCGAGTCAAAGTGGCACAGTACTGCTATTATTGTACACCGTTGACGCGCACACGAGAGCAGACAAAAAGGGTCCAGCATCCGTCAGTCGGTGCATCGTATATGTAATATACACATGTTCTTATGGGAACAAGTGATCTTTAATATATATTGTATACACGAGTGTAAAAGTGCTGCGATAATTTACGTACTGCCTGCACCTATCGCCTCTGTATTTAACATATAATACACATAGTACTGCACGTAAGTGTGTATATATATATATATATATACATACGTGCAATTGAGTATAACTTTATTTTCGCGCGTCACGAAAGCTCGACTGTATTGCGTGTAGCATGTATTGCCCGCGAAGACGTTGAAAAAGTGAACGAAGCCGCACGTGGGGAAGGAAAAATTGTTGATTATTTATGTGTGCGTCGTCGCCGAAAAAGAAGGTATTGGCCGTAGAGTTTGGGGTATCGAGGTGTTGATTGTAGCGATTCGTCACTATGCAGACGCAAAAGCAGCAACAGCAGCCCGCACAGCAGCCGCAGATAGTCGCAGGGCCCAATGTTATACTCAAGATGAACGAGAGCGTCGTACAACAGCTGTCCACCGTTGGTAAGTACCTCGTGCTAGTATGTATAGGCATACGTGTACGTGCAGTGTGGGTCGTATAAGCTTATTGCAGAGCTTCGTGGGATTGTTTGTTGTTGTTTTTTTTTTTTTTTTTTTCAATTTTGTATTTTTACAAAAAAATTCATATGCATTCTTAAATTCACTCAATCGCACGTAAATTACAAGTTGCCTTCTTAATTTATTGTTTTTTTCGTGAAATTTTATAAAGATACCACAGTCATTTGCGGCAAAAAAAGTACTCAATGAATGAAAAAAAAGAGGGAGAAAAATCGTATAAAGATGTGTATGCACATTCACGCTGTTGTAAATCAAAGGTGCGCGTGTTACGACATTGGTCGGGGCACTTTAAGCGCCGTGAGGTATATTATTTCATGCGATTTAACGCTCGTTTAAATCGATTCGTCGAATGCGAGATCATGTTTTGTTTCACGCAAAAGGGATTCGTGTGTTTACGCGTCACCAACAAGGGGATTAAAAAAAAAAATAATAATAATAAAAGAAAGAAAGAAAAATACCACTTGCTATTAATAAAAGAAAGAATTCATATTATACTTTTATACAAGTACATCTGCAGGAATTGATTAATGTAACAAATAAATGTACACCACAATATTATCTAGTTTTACTGTAGGGAAGTAGAAACGGACGATTATGGTAAGACACGAGTGTGGATACACAACGTGTACGAAGCTTCGCGTGAGAGAAAAAACCCCGTGCCTTGCGTTTTCCTGCTGTAACGTACAAACTATACTCATCTTTTGTAATTTCCGATCCGTCCACATGCATCGCTATACTATTCGCGCACGCGTCCTTAAACGCGGGCGTCAAAAAGCTCTCGCACCGGAGCTTGCGATCCGGGCATGTTACATGCACACGTTTCGGGTATATGATATGAAAAAGGACGAGTGCATCCTGGCCCACGTGGGTACACATTGGGGGAGAAAGAAAGTCGTTCCCACACTGTATATATCTACATCCTCTTTCCTCGAGTACAGAAAAAAAAATCGAAACTCCATCGCGATGACACAAATTTCGGGGGGGGAATAAAAAAAATCAGTGTCAAAAGCACACACGTGCCCACATACGAGGAAAGAAAGAAAGGAAGAAATCATAGTCGACGAAGGTAGAGATCACTTGTAAAAAAAAAAAATATGCCGCGGTTGGGTACAGGCCCTCGCTCATTTTCATTGATCGGCTCGTTGGCTGACTCGTCACGGCTCTACCTACTGGCGACTGCGCGCTCTCTCTTTATCTTCCTCGGGCGTTGTGGTATCAGTGGTATATAGACCGTTCTCGGGGAAAACGGCAGTAGTACAGTTGGGC
Source organism: Copidosoma floridanum (assembly GCF_000648655.2). Next base: position 726,787 of record NW_019379813.1, read on the forward strand.
GCATATTGTGCGGAGGAAGAGGAGTGGGTAGTATCAGGGAATAAAAGAGAGAGAGAGAGAGAGAGAACGACGGATAGTGCGTGCCATTTTCGATCTGCGTGATTTCTCTTTTTTTTTTTCGGCGCGCCTTTCCTCCTTATCTGGCCGAGCCGTGGTGTGTTGTCGTAGTCCCTTAGTTTTTTTTCTTCCGAAAAAGTCCGTGTGATACCCCAATTACATGCCTCGGACATTGTAGAGGTACGACCACGTCGTTGTCGGGCTCCTGTTGACGGCCACGACGAGGGTTGCGTGCACGGCGTAGGAGGAGCTGTCAAGGTCCACCGATGGGGGAGATGTCACCACGCGGTAGGAACTCCTCACCTTATTTAACCTGTGCTCTTGCTAGTAAAGTCCTTGTACGCTTTGCTTGTGCAATTTGTGGTAATTTGAGTGTTATTGTTTGCGATGATGACGAGTCCGCGTGGGGATTTGGTACATTTTATTTCCCTTGTATACGCTCGCATAGTTTCATCGGATAGGTATATATATATATATATATATATATGCTATGGAGGTGCGCATTGCGCTTGCGGTAAATTACGTTTGGATAATACATCAAGAGGTGGCTATGTTTTCTTTTTTTCTCCCGTCCGAGTATTGATTTTTTTTTTTTTTTTTTTTTTTCTATTATTTGAGAGTTTCAGTGAATTATTTCCAATGTGAATTAGTTTCGATGAGAATAAATCATTCTCATGAATTGAACAACGATAGTTCGTAAAATACATTGGATGCAGCTGATAGCTCGTTGTTGTTGTTATTCCTCGTCGGTTTTTAAAATTAGGTAGCCGCTCCACGCCAAGCTTCAAGTGTTGTTGTAAAAAAATTAGTGCTCGCAAAGTTGGAGGGATATCCAATAAATTTATTTGCTGAAACCTAACCTCAAACTACCCATATATCATTAGAGTTATTGCAGAAAATTGCATGCACCGGAGTTACATTGTATTATCTACTTCGACAATGCTTTTAATCTGCTCTCCATTTCAGAGAGATAATCGCGATAACTTATATTTACTGGGCCATAAATAAAAAACAAAAATTATATTTTTACAATATCTCGTGCGTTTGTTTCATATATCGGTTCGTTTGGTATTAAAAAATACATCGATATGCACAATAATATAAACATACGCAAATGTAATGACGACAGTAGTATATAATATACACATGTATAGTGCAGCTCGTGTCTGCACACATACGCACTTGCTCTACTTGACAGCCGCAACTGTGCGAAGCGCGGAAAATTTCTCGGCTCTTGTAAACAATGCACCAGCTTTATGATTGTTTATTTCAACTTGGATGACAAAAGAAACAAATTTAATTACCATTTCGAGTGCACGCGAGTGATTGTGTAAGCGCGCTTTATGCAGTATCCAAGTGCATACGGCGATAGTGCTTAAATTGAATCTCTTCGGGTATAGAGCGGCTCTTGATTGCGTTTGTGAGATAATACTTTATTATTACCATTGCCACGGATGTATAGAATAAAGCCATGGGCGTTTATTTGCATTAGTAATGACTCATCCGGAGACCTCAACTTGACATTCGTATAAGTTTTTTTTTTTTTTTTTTTCATTTTTAATCACGATGTGTAAACGGTAAAAAAAAAAAAGAAACGGCACCGCTGAAAGAGAGACTCGCGAAAAATCGAAGAAAAACGAAAGAGTGCAGTAGGGCACCAGTTTAAACCAGTGAGAGACTACACTTTTTTTTTCAAGGTCATCGTACTACAAAAGTATTAAAAAGTAGTATAAAAAAGTAGTATAAAAAAAGAGACGAGTAGAGTTACACGATATAAATTAGCTTGTTTTATTTTTATATTTGTAAGTCTTTTACGTATTTTTACAAAATCAATATTTATGTTTTTTTTTTTTTTTTATTCATTCGTTTGGAAAATTAATACATTATATCTTACAATATTTTATTTTGTAGAAAGTACACTCAATGCAATATATTGACTCTTTCATTTGAAGGGTAAAGTACATACTTATAAATACGTATTTTCAAACGGTTTCACGATGATTTTGCTATACTGTAGGCAGAAACGAGAACGTGTGTCCCACACATACCTAAGTATATGGATGTTTGTCCAAATTAACTTGTTGATCCACAAATATATTTCAAACGATTAAAAATAAAAAATGTATTTGCACGATAACACACATGCCTTACACAATTTAGTTAAAGCAAGACCTTGTGTTCGAGGGAACATAAAAAAATAACGCACAACTATCGTTAAAAGTTAAAGAATTCAAAAAAAGCTTCATGTATAATCAAGCTAGCATGTAATTCAATACACTATTAACTTTACAAAAATTTATCCAACGTGTGGTTCTGATTACTGACTCTCTTGAAACTCATTTTATTTGTATTTTTAAACCATCAAAAAGAAAAACTGAAGTTATCCTTTGAAGAAGATTATCTACACTTTTTTGTGGATTAGTTTGAAATTTTAAAGATAACTTTTATTTTCGCTTCCAAAATTAGATTTTGTTTTCTCTGTGGATTTTCCTGAAGCTAATAGTTGAGTCAACATTTAAAATCTAGATCAAAAGTAACATTACGTTAATTTTGGTGGTTAAGATTTATGAATTTTCGTCACGATTGATAAAGTTTGGCCAAATTCAATATAATATCTGTAACTATTGATTTGTACATTATTTTTTGAGCCAATAGCAATTAAATGTTTTTTTTTAATTTCTCTTTAAAAAAATCAATCTAAAAAGTAATATTTTTTTTACAATTTCTTACTTTTTTAATTATTAAAATTTGAAGAAAAATGTAACTTTTTGGATTTTAATATATTTTATACAGTGCAGTCAGGGTTGAATAAATAAACAAAAATACACCGGTAAAAAAACGGATTTTTTCAAATTTCAAGAGCCACGTAAATGGTTCCTTGTGGAACGCCCGCAAAGAAGCCAACCACGTGTGAGTAAACGTAAAAGCGAACGAGCTGGTACATAATCAGAACCCGATAAAACTGAATCATACGATGAACTCGTTTACGACTCCGGGGAGGAAGAGCTAGGAGGATAAGATGAGATAAAAACTATCAGGTAGCGAAAAGAGTCGTTCTCCAACGGCCTAAGACAAACAATCGGTCGGTGTGATTAGTCGACTGGTCGTCGTGCTTGTGCGATGGAAAATTTTTTTAGAGGAAACTCCAATGTTAGGCTTTTTTTTTTTAATCAAATCCCAGCATGAAATTTTCCACTCTTTTTCTTTTTTAATTGTCACAAAAAAAAGTTTGTAGCTGGTGGCGCGGGAATTTCAAATCTATTGGTATTAAAACTGACTTTTTTATTGCTCAAAAGAATCGTATATTTATATTTGTCCTTGTTACCATGCATATTATAAGTCATTAATTTAGATAAAAAATTGTGAAAGTATAAAAAAATTGATTATCAAACTAAATGAGCAATGTACGTTATAGTTGATTTTAAAAAACTTAAAAATATTGTGTAAAATTTTTTTAATTTAAAAAATGATTGATTAATACAGATAGTTGAATGTATAAGATATTTGTCAGACTATATTCGCGAGTTATCCTTGAGTGTTGCTCAACCGGTAATGGAAAATACCAAGAATATACGTGAATATACGGAATGATCCCTTTTACCAGTACTGACTAAGCAAGTCCGCGAATTTATTGCCACCTAGTACGTCGAAAATGGCGCGCAACTAGGACTGTTCAAAATTGCTTTTGAAGAATGGAAAATTCGTTGTAAAGTGATGAAAAGGAATATTAATGGTTGCATCCATTTTTATAAATTCAATGAAAATGATTACTTAGTCCGTGTTGGCTATTACACATAAGCGAGACTTAATTCTATTTTTATGGGCAGTCGAAATTATTATTTCCAATTTAAATACGCCAAATAATAACGTACTGAAAGTAGAGCTCGTAAGCACAGAAAAAAAATTTAGTCACAAATCATCATCATTAGCTTTTACTTTAATTGAAGGGGCACTCCGTCAAGCATGAAAATTAATGATCATACTCCATGTCAGCCAAAAAATATTTTTATTATTATTTCAATTAGGAAAATTAAATTTAGAAAATAATATATACTCCAAGAATCGTGACACACGACATAAATTGAAAAAATAACCTTGTAAAATAAAAATCTCAAAGCGTGAATTTTCATTGGTACAGTATATAATTATACTGTCGAGAAAAATTCCATCGGCGATTATTCAGGGGCTATAGCTGCTGGGGTCCTTTTGTCGAGAGCAAAATAAGTCGGCATTCTTTTCTCGCTTCAAAACAACTTGCACACCTACATAATACCTACACAACGACTCCGTGAGCTACACGCACAGTCAGTAACTCCGTCTTTAAACAGAATTTTTTTTTTTCAGCAGCAGATTACAGCTCACCTTTCCCCTCCTGTATAGGCGAAGTTGGCTGTACAAAAGTAAAGACCGTATTACGCTAAACTCTCTATATTTGTGTAGTACTATATATGTATACCGCATCGATTTTGTCGTTTGCTGTTCTATACTGTTGGATATATAGTTTTACACCCAGACAGTCTGAGAGTTTGAAATTTATTTTTTTATTTTTTTTTTAATTTATTCATTTATTACATTTTCACATGGATTATTGGTTGAAAATATTTAAAAGCTTTAAAAAAGTTGTCAGTTTGTTAAATAATATTCGTTACTGCGGTTAGACAGATACGGCGCTTATTTTCAGGATGATATACATTTCTATTTGGTTCAAATTTTTCGTCCCCATTTCCCGATAAATTACCGACCTCAAATCGTTAAATCTGAGTTGTTTTTTTTTTTTTTTTTTTTTTTTAACGTTTTAACTCGTTTTACAAAAAATGTATCGATTCAATGATGTACGGACAGGTTTTGGTTTCGTTTAAAATTAATCCAATTGAATTTAAAACGTTTCAGAGAGTCAATCTTGATTTTTGAAGGAAATTCGTGTGAAATGAAGAAAAAAATGTTAAATGAAGGTACACGAGCAGATAAAAATACCTAAAGAACGAGTCCCAAAGACTTGAAGCAAATATGACACACACTCATCACATTCGCAACATATTCATAATTTGACCACCTAACTATTTGACAAAAGTCCCTCTAGTATTCATTAAACCCATATATACTGCAGTGCAAAGTAAAAAATGATACCCCAGCTACCATATATTGTATAAAAATATAACACAATGTACGTAGCGTAAACGGGTCCCCAGCTTTATAGCGTCTATCGCGTTTCGCCCGCGCTCTTTTACGCGACAGCAAACATATATATATATATACGAAAGCATTAAGTATATAAAAGGGGAGCCGGGATCAGACATCCGATGGAATATTCCACTGGCTCTCACTCGTACATCTCGCGAGAGCGACGAGGATAGACGTACAGAACTACAGAGCTGCCGACGCGGGTGTGTAGGTGTATCCGTACTTATATACACGAGCCGGCAGATACACATAATACAGGCGTCGTCGGGTCGTCCCTTGGTATCTCATTGGCCCCAGGGCCGTCGCAATAATCAAATTTTTCGTTCACTGTACTCGGGGGTATTCCATTTTTTTTTTTTTTTTTTTTTCCCAAGATTTTACAAGAATTTTTAAATTAATAAAATTATATGAAAAATGTTCCTATGTAGATTTTCCCTCCTATGGAAAAAAATTTCTAAATTTTAGAGACCAAATTATTACATAGAAAAAATAAAAACTAACATAAAATTCAAACGAGTCGATAATAATAACTTTATCCGATGATTAATTTTTTACTCTGAGACTAGTTTAATTTGTTACTTGTATACAGGTATATAAGGAATAAAATTTTGTGCCGGAGGTTACACTTGATAAAATCAATCTTCATTTCACCGAAAAAGCGCGTAAGTATACAAGCAAAATCCAAGGCTATACCGTCGTCCGAAGCTTTATGCAACAACAAAATTACCTCGAATGGCCCCAAAAGAATTTACAAACATATCGACCTGAAAATTACCCTTCCCCCCGTTTGACATACGTATACATATACGTACAGCAAAATTGGGAAATACCGACTGTGCACACCTGTACACCACAATTTTCGATTTTTTTTTTTTTTTTTTTTCAATTCCACGAGAAAACCACTAAATAAATTATTAATCGCCGAATCGATGAAACTTGAGCACCAGTTCATAAAATATTCATGCTGCACGCGCGAGCTCGCTGCTTCCCATACGTAGATATACGGTATGTTTTTCACCTCGAAGCCCCTCGCACGAAAACAATGAGATGGAGCATGACGGAGAAAAAAAAGAAGACATTGTCACGCTGGAGAGAGGGAGAAAAAAGACGAACAGACGGAGCGGAAATTTTTAAGCAAAGGTATAACACACACGCACACTCCTTTGGGAGTCTCCCTTTGGCTCCTCGTTTGGGACGACTGTCGTTCTTTCTTCCGTATACACGCGAGTGGAAAAAACCAACCGGTCTGTATGAGGTACAGGGCCAAGGGGCTCCCCTTGTGTATAGCTTCGGGCTTCGCTGCTCTGGAAAATAGAGGAGAAATATTTTACATACTGGATCGTCACGTTTTTCGAGCGGTTTTCCTTCACTCCGTCGATCTCTTGTATTGCCTTTTGCCGTCGAGATTATCACAATTTTTTTAATATTGTAATCATCGCAGTGACACCAACGATTGAGTAAAATATTTCTTGAATTTTGTTGGTCAGAGTTTTTTTTTTTTTTTTTTTTCAAGTGACTTTCAAAGGAAAATATTTTATTGCAGCAAACGCGGTGACTCGTTTGAACGAACGAATTTTTCGCGATAAGTCGTTTGATTTCACACTTGTTTTGAAGTTTCGTAACGAGCACGAAATTTTCCGTGCGCGTGAGGCTTTGAAGAAGAAAAAACAAAAGATAAAAAGTTTGCCTAAGCTCGAGTTCTTTAATCGCTATGAATACGAAACAATCGATGGAAATGGAGAAAGAAATAATATGAGTTGTTTTTTAAAAATAATCCGGTGCTTGTGACACGGCACGAATTTTTTAAATCAGTTCCTATCGTTGTTTACGCGATTAGTTGTTCATCGAGTTTTATTTTTAATATCTAGGAAGCTGTAGACCATTTTGCCATCGACAAAAGATAGACATGAGATTGAGATTCATTTAATAATAATAATAATTAAAAACAGCGTCTCTGATATTCAGTAGCATACATGTAATACACATTTACATATATGCATACACATTTTTACTGAGTCATTTCAAAGAGGAAAATTTATCATCTAATTAAACGTGTTATTTATTTTTAACATAAAACAAAATTAAAGGCACGTAGAGAAAACCACTTAACAATATATTGAACGTTGCAAGAGACGAAAGGAGAAAATCTACATAAAGTATTTATATGTTTAGTTGACCTGTTCCAATACTCGTGTAAAATATCATAAAATTAACAGAAATAAAGCAAAAACATTGTTGACAAAATATTAATGATTTTTTTTTTAACACTGTAGTTTTTATTGTTATTCTAATATTGTACGAGTAAAGGCTCATAATCGATGATTACCTGCATGAATGTATTTTTTGTTGTTCCTGGCACGCGAACGAAACAAAATATACCAATTTATAGTTTGTTTCGATTAATAGCATTGGTAATGATGTATTACTTTCGGTGTATCCTAGATTAATCATGAAGTCGTGACCTCGGATGACAGAATAAATTTTGCAACCGTTGAATTTTATTTTTAGACGAAGAGCCACAAAAAATCAAGCACACGACACCTACTTTCGATGGAATAAATTACATTGTCGATTGCAAATAAAAATTAAAAAAAATTTATTTATCATTAGGTACATTCAACACATTAACTATGAGCAATGAGGGGGATCTCATATTATTTATAATAATATAGATACTATTTTACAATAACCCCGCGACCATAAGTAGCTTTCTCTCTTGTTGTTACTCCCTTGCGTTTCCTTTTGGCAAGTTTCGCGTCCAGATTGCTTGGGGATGAACACGAGAGCACATGATGCATTTAAGTATAAGAGAGACGCAATAAGAGTCTCGCCTGCAGGACGCCTGCCGCTTTTGGGTCGAGGGTATATTTTTGCTGTGCCCATAGTTGCTGGACGCCGTTGTACAATTAGGGCAGGGAAGACAAGGGAGAGGCGTACCTATATAATAATACAGCAGAGCGCAGAAACGAGACAACCAAAGGCACACATTACTTAGTTCCACGTGTTTTATTAGAAGAACCAATCAAATACTCTTTGGTCTATATTTACATGTTCCCCGATATACTAATGCTCGAGCAGTAAAGTTAAGCGGTAGGTAATTGTATCACGAGCTAGAGAAATGTACGACGATATCGCACATTGTTGTCTCTCTCTCTCTCGCGTTTATCGTAGTCAAATTATCAACACATGACTTTGTTTTTCCTGGAATTTTGGAGTAATAGATCCTCAATATAAGTATATGCCTATATTAGGTACATCACTTTCTTACCTTCAAATACTAGTTTTAATTGCATACCTTTGGTATTTAGACATTAAAAATTAAATGTGCAAGTGTATTTATTTGTATGTATGCATAACTGCACATATTTCAAGTGAAAGTAAATGTGCACAGTGCACAAGAAAATAAGTATACTCGAGGCAATATATGTATATTTTACAAGCCGATATTACCTAATAAGAGTTATCCTAAGAGTCTTGCTCCGAACTATATGCTAAAAGTAAGTATATGGATGGAAAAACAGAGCTGACGATACGACATACTGTACAATTATAAGTGGATGGTTGTCATTGTCATTTGACGGAAAAAAAATTCTTTCCAAAATGTACCAAAAAACAATTGAAGCTTAAGTACACCACCACCACTGCAGAGTGAAGACGCGCCGTCGACCGCCGCTGCTGCTGGCTGACCATACCGCTCCCTATTTTCCTTTGTCCTTTCATTCCATCTCTTTCTGCGCAAAGAAATCTTCTATCCTTATCCTATATATATAGTGTAGCGTAGGGCGTAGAGCGTAGACCGTAATGTATACCTATATAAAGCCGTAGAGGAGGAACAGTACAAGAGAGCTGCGAGAGAGACTTCTATTGAAGTTGGAGCAAAGTGAAGATATACTTACACACAGTGTGTCGAGGGACTCGAGAGCGAAAAATCCTCTCCGTTGGTCGTTAAAGATACTTATTCAGGTACACCCATATAGGTATACATTCGTGCATCAAAAGAAGTTTACCCGTACATAGCATCCCCGCATGCAGCTGCCATAGGGAGCCAGGACGATCGAGATTCGAGATCATTAAAGGAGAGGAGAAGAAAAAAAAAGGAAAGAACGATGTGTATATAGTTATACCGCGTCAGGTGAAAGTGAGGTTAGGTTGGGCCAAGAAAGAATAATAAAGCCCCAGAGCAGAAGCAGAAGCGGAGCTCAGCTCGGCGGTGGCGGGGATATAGAGCGAGCGACTGAGCTGAACGCGCAAGCAGCGTCTTCTGGCGTCTTGCTTATATATACAACGACGTAGACGGAAGGAGGAAGAATATATCCAATCCAAAGGACGAGAGAAGAGAGAGAAAATCTGCATACCTACGTGCGCGTACTTACGTTTACTCATACGACGTGTGTATACTTACACGTATGCCAAGGGCGGCACTCTCCTTCGGTCTTCGAAGAGAGGAGAGGCTGGATGTGTGTGTATACCTGTATACGGTTCTCGACCTCGTGAGTGAAAGCTAGACGAAGATAGCCTGCAGCTGGGGGAGGAAAAAAAAAATAAAAGACGAGAAAAGGAGGAAGAAGAAGAAGCTGGGTGGTTTGTAGCTGTGTAGAGATAGAGAGAGTATATGTGCATATATGCTGGTGTAAGCAGCAATGAGCGCACGCGTGATGGTGGACAAGAACGGCGGGGGCGGCCTGATGAAGACGACCGCCGGCATCGTGAACCGCGTCGTCGAGGCCACGGCTAACCAACTCCAGCAGCAACAGCAGCACCAACAGCATCATCACGACTGGTCGGCGTCGTCGTCTCAGCAGCAACAACAACAACAGTCGGCACAGTCTCATCTGACAAACGGGCAGCAGCCAAATTTGCTCGTCGTTTCCCAGGATGCCCAAGGCAAGGAGCTTCTGGCCGTCGCTGATGAGCAAACCGTCAACGGCGTTAACGTCGTTCTCGACTCTTATTGTTCGTTTCAAATTTCATTTTTTACTTTTATTTCGTATTCTAAGTGCCTTACGATACTATTTTTTAATACTTTCTCCATTCAGTTGTCTAATCTTTTATTTTTTTTTTCCTGTTGTCATTATGTTTCGTGTGTCTCTATCTTTCCTTACGTTGTATTATATACACACTCTGGCGGATAAGCGTATGTAGGTATGTTCACGCGCGGGTATATGTAATGGGGGAATAAAATGTATATGCTTTGTACCTGTATGGGATAGGCGTTTAGAATATGGCTTGGGGAGATGATTATTGATTGGATGGGGATTGATTTCCATAGCTGGTTGGAGGTTCCGCAGGAGAAAAGAAAGTCCCAATCGTTCTTAAGCTTTTTATTGTTTAATTAGTTTTTTAGTTTGGTAAATATGACAATTCATGGAAAATTTTAATAAAGTGTGCATTTTATTCATATTAAGTTACTAGAGTAGTAATGTCTACACTTACATAAACCTTGTGCAGCATCTTGTGATTCTAAACTTGTAAAGTAACTGGAAATATCAAACAATAACAAGATTGTTATGCTGCTAAAAAATTAACCCAAGAAAATTAGTGCTAATAACAGTTATGACAATTATCGTAAACTCAAATAATTGAGTGACCTTTACATAAGGACATAAAATCCGTATGAATTAAGATTTAACTCTTGACAGGTATGACTCATTTAACAATGCTACTGCTGTTGACTTATCTCAATGATGAGTCTTTATTACATCCATTGTGTTGAGTCAGTATTTTAAACAATAGATAACTACAGATATAATTTTTTAAAATAGAACCTTGAAAGTATTAATTAAATTCTTTCAAAGTAGTACTGTAGTACCATAAATAAAGACTATGTTAACAAGTATATCAAATAAACAAAAAATTTCATTATTTTTACTTTTCTGTTTTAGGGTTGTTAGAACTTGCTCACAGAGAATATCAAGCTGGTGATTATGAGAATGCAGAAAGGCACTGTATGCAACTGTGGAGACAAGAGTCAAACAACACAGGTGTCTTACTACTATTATCTTCAATTCACTTTCAATGTCGCAGATTAGAAAAGTGAGTGTGTAACAGAAAGAAACGATTTTTTGTATATAAGAATTGAAATTTCAAACAAACAAAATCTTCTTTGTAGGTCAGCCCACTACAGTAGCTTAGCTATTAAGCAGAATCCTCTGCTAGCCGAGGCATACAGTAACTTGGGTAATGTTTATAAAGAACGTGGACAGCTCCAGGAAGCTTTGGAAAATTATCGTCACGCTGTTCGGTTGAAACCAGACTTCATAGACGGCTACATTAATCTAGCAGCAGCTTTAGTTGCAGCAGGAGACATGGAACAAGCTGTACAGGCATACGTCACTGCATTGCAGTACAATCCAGTGCGTAGATTCTTCTATTAATGTTACCAATTTTAGTTATAAGAAAGTAATTTTCTATTTGTTTCGTTTTTAGGATTTATATTGCGTCAGGAGCGATCTGGGTAATTTATTGAAAGCATTAGCAAGACTTGATGAAGCCAAGGTAAGTTGAAATTAATTCTCTTTTACAGGATCACAATGCTCTCACATGGTTCATTTTACGCATTCCTACCAAAAGTCCACAATCGAAACAGTTTTTTAAAAATGCGTGAATAAAAAAAATTGGCAAATAATGTAAAAACTATAAGAGGATCGAAAAGAACCAAAAAGCTGTCGATTGAGACAGAGGTATTAATGCGTATTATGCATGTGTATCAGCTAAAGTAGTTCTGAGGAATGTTAAGAGTAAATGTTTTTTCAAACATAACATGCAGAAAGCTGCCTTTGTAACCTACAATAGCGCGCGTTACGAGCAATCATCTATAATCAGACTTTGTTGAATGCCGTGCATATAAAAATAATTTTTTTTCTTTGCAGCATTATAATTTTCTGATAATAGACAAATTGCTCTACTGCTGACATTCATACCCGTATTGCATTTGATAGTTTTCATTGTACAATAGCAAGAGCTTTGGACATAATACTTATTTAGTTTAAAATGGTTTTAAAAATTCTTGTTACTATGAATGCAATACGTTACAAAAGTAAATGCTACCAATATTTTACTATGGCAGAGTTGATTAATTTTTTTTTTTAAATCATATATTTGATGAATACTAAAACGCACACTGGAATTGTGTAAGATACTTAAAAATAAACGATTTATTTGAGACAATTTTTGTAATGTAATAGTAGTATGTTGATTCTTTCTGAAACCATTTTAACATACTTTTGTAAGAAAATAAATATTTTACGAGCTCTGCGTAATTGTGATACAAGTGGCATTTCCTTGCGATTTCAAAGTTGTTTACAAAACGGCGGAGAAATGTTTAATGGCATTGTAAATAACTTTCAGCAATGGTTGTTTTGATATTGATCATTCAGCTTTGCTGCAAGCTTTTCAAATTGTCACTGCCGATTCTATTTGCCAACTATTCGTGATTGATACTTATTGAAACTGAATGAATCATTAAAAATAAATTTTCCATGTCGATAATAAATAGGATCGGCCGCGCGCTGCTAGCTTTTAAGTTCACCTTTGAAACCCTTTCATTTTCTTAATAACTTTTTTTTACAGCACCGTGTCTCTTGATCCTCCCCTTCTCCCATGGTGTAGTTTTCTTAATCTTTCTCTTTTTCTGTCATGCAAAGCCCAATGTGCCTCGAAAAGCAATTGGCGTGAGACTGCTTGGCTATTGTAAATTTTTGATATTTTTTTTTGAAAATTCGTTCAAATCATACTAAATGTTAGTTCGCAAAGTCATTGCAATTTTAAATATTTTATCGATCTATTAACAAAAACTTGTAGATTAAAAATGCACAGCTTTTCAAGCTGTTTTTATTTTTAGCTCAAAAAATAAAATTGTTGGTTACCGAATTGATAAAAAAACTTCAGTACTCATGGCACTATTTGACAAAATGAATTGGTAAAATTATTTGTAATTTCTTTAACAATGAGATTTTAGTCAAGAAGTCTGCTTTGGCGTGAAATTAGCGACCAAGTGCGCTCATGAAATCGTACCTACACAAATTCATTTAGAAGTAAATGAATCAAAGTGCCTCTTTGACTTATACCTAAAATATGCTTAAGAATGAAAATAGATGAACTAATGAAATAGTCAAAATTTTTCACGATTCGTGAGCGCATTGTTTTTTCGACTTTACTTAGGATAAACGGTATCAAGGGGAGTTTTCTGCTACTCTTTAAATCATTCCGAAGAATTAACTAGCTGCTAAAGGTAATTAAGTTAAATTTTTTTTTCTACTTATACAGCAACTAACATGTTTTCAAATTCGAATCTTTTCTTTTTTTGGAAATAAGGTTGAACAAAATTAGATTTGCAATTGAGTTAAAACTTTTGAGTTGGTAAATTTTTATTCGAATTCTATTGAAAGTTTGTAAACCTTTTTGAATAGTGAATCACAGCTGCAAATTGACTTATAATTATTTAAAGTAACAAATGAATTTACAAGCTTCAAGCTCCAGTTCAGAATACACTTTTAATGAATAATTACGAAACTATTAATTTTTTTATTCTCAATCAACATTTAGTGTATTACGTAATAATTAAACTTCTACTCCACAGTTTTTTGTGGAAGAAGAAAAAAAAAAAATCCGTAATTAAAAGTTAAGTGTTGTTTATTAATCAGATTTTTGTTTGAAGAGAGACGTTCGAATGTAAAAAAGCGTTAACGCTTGGATTCGAACGTTTGAATAGATATCCGCAAGTATTTGTAAAAGTGACGTGTTTTAACGAAATTTAAATTTTTTTCTAGTACATCAAAAAAGCTCCAAGCTTTAAGCGATCACGAAAGAAAGCAGTACATAAAACGAAACTTAACTCTCAAGTGACGAGTCCTCAGGCTGTATTATGCGAGTGTGACACTAGGTATTTTAAAAAGATATACATTTTTTCGAAAGCACAAGCAAAAGAACGGAATACGCAACTTTTCGTGTGACAATAGAAAGAAAAAAGAAAAAAAAGGAGATTGTACAGAAAGTTAGTTAATCAACCAATAGAAAAAAAAAAAAAAAAAAAAAAAAAGAAAAAAGAAAAGAAATGAAAGTGAAGTGGTATAGTGTTTTAAGACATTAGACAAACGCAAACGCAAACAAAAAAAATCCGAATTAACGCAGCTATTGTCTCTTATTGTCTGTGGACGAAACATGATCGACTCTAGGAGAGCGGAACAAGTTCGGATACACAGACACACGGTCTCTCGATAACTCCAACCAGTACCGAACTACTCACTACTCACTACTTCTCGCTGCGATGAGGTTTATCAATAGAGCACTAAAGATTTTATACCGAGTCGAGCTTACCGAGCTGTACCTACTGTCATCCTACCTCGACGGGTACTCTGAAGGTAAAGTAGTTCCCGAGGCCGGTCTCTCTACTTTTACTTGCAGTTCCGCTATCCCGAAAACCATTAACTGCGTCCTCTCCTTCTGATACATAAATATCTCTTCCTCAAGTCGCCAATGAAGAATTTGCATCATGTTAGATTTTGTTGATCTTTTCTTGGACTTTGGTTTTTACCACTTATCTACGTATCTCGTCAATCAAAGAGTTACGTTATTGTGTTTGTGAATAAATTGAAACGAAATGTACCATGAAACTTTTTCTGTTGATTTTAATGATTCATTAAAATCATGTCAGTCTTTATTGAGACTAAGAGGCCGGCCACGAAGCAAAAATTCCCTGTTCATCGATGTTTCAGGTATGGATTGTACACTGAAATTTTACATATTACAGCTCGTAGCCTTTTTTGGCATGTGTTTTACAAAATTCGGGAAAAACGTCACTATTTCTCTCCTCAATCGTATTTGTCAAAGTCAGTGGATACTCTTCTTTTAACAAGTTACATTTTCCACATATGATAGTTGAGAAAAATGGTAGGGCAAAGACGACGGAGATTCTTCCACATTTTTTTTTTTTTTTTTTTTTGGATCAAGAATCTCCAGCGTAGCTCTGTGACATTTAAAACAAAAAACAAAGAACAAAAAGAGCTCAATCAGTACTTTCTTTATGCTAAAGAGAATTTGTCAACGAGAGAGAAGATGTGATATATTTTTTTCAGACAGTACAATAAGCACTACCTCGAGGATTGAAGGAAACATTTTTTGTGTGTCTTTTTTTAAGAATTCAAAACCTGGATCAGTCGACGATTATCACGAGCGATTCGCACGTGCGAGCAGTTGCTGTGCTTTTTTTTATCCCTCATTTTTTGTCATTCTGAATCCTTTTTTTAATTGGCTTATATATTATAACATTGTTTAATGTAAATTTTTTCAAGTTATCGTATGAGGATGTCTAAACGAATAATGTAATTAAAATACCATTGAAACTACATAAATGACATTTAGTTTATGTTAAAACTTGATAAGTCTTTCATTCTGTGTTGCTTTCACTCTTGCAGCGATACTGTAATAACATTTTTATTGCATTCTTTTTTTTTATAAGAAAATCTCAAAAAGCATGATGAATGAATTGTATTTTTTTTTTTTTTTTTTTTTTTTTTTTAAAAAAAAATCCAAAAAACAATGAGAAAAAATTTTTTTTTTTTTTTTTTTTTTTTTTTTTTTACAAATCAATAGAGTCTAAATACTCAGCTTACCTTAAATTAAGTGATTGGTTGTTTGCGGTAAAAAAGCACGGCAACTACAAGCGCTCAAGGAATCAACGAAAGCTGGGCTTCTTCAATCACATAAACTTCCTGGCAACAACTACAGCAAAAACGACTATGCATTTTTTTCTTTTGTACTCGTTGAATTTTCAAAAATTGATTTTTTTTTTTTTTACCATCAAACTTTCTTTTTTTTTTTACTTCTGTCTCTTTAACTATTTGACTCCAAGTCACGAAAAAAAATTATTGTTGCCGTCAACAATTTGGCTAAATTTTATTTATTATAATTGCAAGAAAAAAAGAAAAAAAAAAAAAAAAAAAAAAAAAGAAAAAAGAAAAAAAATTACCCTCAAACCTAAATGTGACAACGTAATTATACGTACACTTGAATGAAAAGTTACGAGTTATCAAGTAAAACAAAAAATTTTCAAAGCAATTTCACCTGTCACAGCTTTGTTGTTTTTTTTATTTTTTCCTTTATTTTGAGTTATGTAAAAAAGTTTTCTGCACTCGATAATTTTTTTTCGTGCCAATAGTGCATAATCGTTTCAACTAGCCTCGAGTCCCAAAGAAACTTCAATTTCGGAGGGAATTTTGCTCGCCTGCTCGTCTCGCGCGCCCCGACGTTCCATTGAACTTTCAATCATCATTTTTACGATTCCGGTAAATTATTGTCGCCGTTGTTGTTAAACAAAAAAAAAAAAAAAAAAACCGAGCACGCGAGCAAAGCCGAGCGAGTCACCGAAAAACCCGAGACTAAGGAGGAGATTCGAGATCGTTGGCGCTTTCTCTTTAACCCGATCTCTCTATAGTTATAAACATGTATGAATCAAAAACGCCTTACCGTCAAACGTACACGCTGTAAAAAGGACTATTCGCAACAGTATACAATGAATTATAAACTACAATCATGAATACAACAGTATAATCATCACAAGCGAAAACCGAACTGCATACGCCATCGTGTGATTTATTATTATTATTTATTATTATTATTATTATTAATATTAATAGTGGCAACGATAAGAAAGAGTAATACGCGTGATGGGCGCGTGTCGCGCATCACGGCGCATTGGCTCGACATATACATATATAATCATACATGTACCTATACGTAATATTAATTAACGATGTGCAGCATTACGAGGAATCCTCACTGACATGTGTAATTTTTTTTGTTTCTTCCCTCCTTCGGCCCTTTCTCTATCTCTCTCTCTCTATCTCTCCTTGGATATTTTTCACTCGGGGTGGGGCTGATCTGTAGGCATGCTACCTCAAAGCCATTGAGAAGAGGCCGGACTTTGCCGTCGCGTGGAGCAACCTCGGCTGCGTCTTCAACGCCCAGGGTGAGATCTGGCTGGCGATTCACCACTTCGAGAAGGCCGTCGCTTTGGATCCCAATTTTTTGGATGCCTACATCAATCTCGGCAACGTCCTCAAGGAGGCCCGCATCTTCGACAGGTTGGTGCTCATGTTATTATTTTTAAGAATCGAAGGCGCGCCCTCCATTTTTCCATGATCAATTTGTCAAGTGGCTTCTTCGTTCAATCGTTTTAACGCGCCTTCGATTTATAAACGTCATTCTCGCCCAGTGTCGTTTTTGAAAATGTATTATAAAAAAAAAAAAAATTTTCTGTACCCACACCAAAATTAATGTACTTATAAAGTTTAGCGTACGCAACTCTGTCTCGCACGGAGAGACGAAGCTCTGCACCACAAGCCACAGAGAAAGTATATATACGTTTACGTACGAGTGGATAAAATTTATTGTTTTTTTTTTTCCAAGGATTGCACGTCAACATGTAGATCTCAGCGTTTTGCACGACTTGTTCTTCTTCCCAACGTAACTTCAAGCCTCTATCATTCAGTCGGACAATCTCAGCGTTAAATTTGTTGTATCTCTATACCTACCATCGCTAGTTGATCGATATGGAAGTACGAAATAACACACACACACAGTACCGATCGCTCGCTTTTGAGCGAAAATCGGTTCAAGTCTTAATTGAATTTATCACCGCGTGTACGCCAATTGGCGTACAAAGAAATTCTTTTATTCCCCAGCGTGTCGAACCAATTCCGGACGGGGCCGGAATAATTGATAAAGGGGAACTCGTTGACGGCTTCCCCCCCCCCTCTGCGCCGCAGCCTTGCTAACTTCAAAGCTTCGCTTGGGGCGGCTATGTCGGCGGGAAGTTTGTTTCCACCGAACTAGCTTTAAACCTGTTTGGCTGTTTGCGCTACTTGTTACGGAAAATCATGTATTTTTACAGTGTTTTCCCTGTAAACGTGAAGAGCCATGTGTAATAGCGCTCTCTCGCGCTTGTCGTCAGTCAAAAAGTGTATGTACGGGTAAAATACGCACTCGCAACTAGGTCACGAAACGAAAAGCAAAGATATACACCATTAGGGGAGAGAGAAAGAAGAAATGTATAGTTTTAGTACACGTATCCACTATATGGGTATGTGCCATGCCTCGTTGGGCGTTAAATCATCCCTGAAAGCTGCAGCAAGAGTCGTGTATCATCGACGTTTTGCAATCCTATGTGCGTTGCAGATTTTTCGTCGAGTCAACTTGTGGAAGATAATTGTATTTTTATAACATATAGGAAAAGAAGATCGTGTTGATTCGCATGTCGTCGTTGACGATTATTTCGCAGCACATGAAAGTCTCTCTCTGTGCGGCCTTTTTCTATGAATCTTTTGCTTATTTTACTGGCTGCGCAGTTTAAAAAAAAATTTTTTATTTATTAAACTGTACACAAGCTCGGTACAGTTAAAGCTATGGTGTTTGCGCGTTTTAGTATCTCAGTCGAGGAAATTCAATTTTGCTTTACCAAAATCTCGCGTGACGTTTATTCGTAATTTGTTGGCTTGCTTTTTGCCTTGATTAAACGATTTTCCCTAAGTAGGTATAATAGTAATATACGCCGCTACCGACTAATCTCCCCTACTGAGATTTTTTTTTTTCTTCATTTCAAACGAAGCATACAACGGAGTAATGTGTTTGTGAAATCAATTCGCGCTGCTTTTCACTTTGAATCGGAATATTATCGAAACAACCTCAAGGTACCATAAAAATCGCCAACCCAAATGACGCGTACGGACGTGTATATGCAACGCATGATCTGCTCTACAAAATGTCCCTCTTTCTCCTCTTCGTCAAGTCTTTGCAGAGCCATTTAATTTTTTCGTCCCACATCCCTGAGATAGTCCGTAACTCACATAAATATGCACACTTGTGCGCGAACGCTTGAGAGTCAAGTGGTCGACGACGCGGGCATCTCCTGTAAATCACTCGATTCGCAAAACACACACGCTTTCTCACATTTCATAGTACCCATGTACACACTCACTGGACTCCTCTCCCATTATTGATTCAATACTTATACACGCGCTGTCAATCACACGTGCACGTGACATTTCGTTCGACAACTCCGTCTCTCGCTCTTAGGGAAGCTGTGCACACACACACACAAACCCTCTGTTTTCTCTTTTTCACTACATATTTTCCGATGCGTGCACATCCATCATCCATTTAACGTGTCAGCATAGCGTCTGTCGTCTCCTTTGAGAGAAAACCTTCGATACGCCCTGAAGCTCCTGTCCTACTCCCCCATACCTGAATATATTATAATATACATAGTGTTTCGTAAATCCGTCAAAGCCCCGGATTTTCCTTTCCGAGAGTCGAGGCTCGGCGTTCAACTATCGCATGAGCTTTTATTCCACACGTCAAACTTGACGACCGGGATGGTCGTGTTTGTGT
The DNA here is from genome assembly GCF_000648655.2 of Copidosoma floridanum. Next base: position 746,410 of record NW_019379813.1, read on the forward strand.
GCGGTTTAATTTTTCAGAGATATCAGTTTTTTTTTTTTTTTCATCTCAAAGTTTTCGATAAGCGACTACTTTTGTAATATATAAATAAATAAGTTCAGTATGTATCTACACAAGTCCGAATCGAGTATTTTTCCGACAGATAGGATTTTCCATGAGGATCAATAGGGCGTCGTATACGGTTCGATTGAAAGTAATCGGCTCCCTGCCTGTGTATATATATGTGCGCTAGATAACAATAATCTCTCATCGCTCGTGTCTTAATCCTATTTTGCGCTTCTGTTCTCGTCCCCGCGTGAGCGTAGCTGATTGTTAGGTGTCCTCGATTTATTGTCCTCACGGGGCTTGTATTCAATTTTACGCGCATTCGTAAAAACGTCGATCGGATTATTTAGAGTATACACCCGATTTTTTGGCTATTAATTTTTCGCTAACGTCTGCATTGACAGCTATTATATGGGTATACACTTACTTGTGTGGTTGCCGTTGGCGATGGGCACATCGATCGAAATAATCGGTATTTCAAGTGGCATAAGTATGATGCAGGCATCATCGTCTTAACAAAAATTTATGTGGTTTTCGGACGAATCATCTTTTAGAATATATTGTATTGATTGGGTTCCGCGGGGACTGGTGTACTTTATAATCACCTTGAGTGAAGAGTACAGGGGGTTTCTTGAGTGATGTTTACCTTGGAAAGTGAAAATAAATTGCGCTCAGCTTCAGGGAAAAATATTGTGTGTGTGTGTGTGTGTGTTGCAAACAATACAAGATCCATCCGATGTACTTTTACATAACCACGTCTTTATTCAACACATGGAGGGGAAGACTCTTCAAAATAATATATTAAATTACCGTGATGGAATTTCACGGGGGTATCCGCCGAGGTATCCGCAAATATCAATGATCAACACGTTTGTATAACGTAAATGTATAACCATCGATATACCCGTCGATAAAACCAAGTCGTTCTGAAAATCCGCACAGGCTGTAAAGCACGTAAAGTACCCACGAAAGCAACCATCGCAATTCCGTATCCGTAAGAAACGCTTCGAGTAATGTATGTATTGGTGCATCCAAAAAGGGCTCGCACGTGTGTATACGCATAAAAGAGATTTCGCGTCAGTTACATAAATCCCGCGGAAAATATACCCGACGAAGGAGAGTTCATTCCGAGTAATTTGGCGAGAAGCGCTTTCCCGAAAGATGCTATGGAGAATGTACATGTATATACGCTCCCCCTCATTTTTTCTTTTTGCTCGACTCTGTTTACGACGCCGTACAAGGCCCACACCCCCAAAAGATGTCGAGGGCGTCGCGTGGTCTTGATGGGTCTTCGTCGGAGATTCGGGCGCTGGAACAACTATTATTTTGCTAGTTTCTTTTTTTTTTTTTTTTTTTTTTTCCATAGCTCGGCTCTGTTCTCGTAATATCCGTATACGAACGAGCTTCGAAAAGAGAGGTAAAGTAGTTACACGACTTTTTGTGTTTGACATTTTTACTTTTAGAGCTTAAAAGCCAAGAGCCTTGGAGGTGACAGCTTTTGTATGGCGTTCCTTTATAACGTTATGTTTTTAAAATTTTACTTTGCTATTATTTATTTATTTTTTTCCATAGTAAATTTCCTGTTTTAAAAGATTTGATGGATCACGCGATGAAGCCTGTTTATTCGAGATTTGATTGATCCAAGCTGTTCATGGTAGGAGAATTTATCAGTAGGAGTTAAAATGGTGACTAAAATAACAATTAAAGTGATTGGTCTTAGAACCCTAATTACTTGAATCGTTTTTTAACGATTCAAGAATATGAACGTTTGATGATACTGAGGGTTGACGCGCATCTGTCGGAGCCTCCCTAGTAATTAATAAAAACAAAGAGAATCTTGGTGATAAAAACGACTCAAATTATTTTAAATGATCGACTCGTATTATTTAATCAACCAATACATGCGATTTTCAGGATTTACTTTAAAAAATCTCGAAAACTGCATTTTATTTGCTCCATCTTAATACGAAATTTTTCACCCGCAACTATAGGCAGCCCGGCGTACAACTACAGTTCATTCAACAGTATACAAATACAACCTCACCGAACGACGCTCGTATATAGTCGAGTGGTTAAAGTATAGTGTCCCTAATACGAAGGTGCTAGGTTCGATACTCGGCTACGCCCTTTTTTAAAACGAGATAAATCACCCGATATGATAATTTAAATTGATTTTCTCACCACCTATGCATAGTTTGATCAACTGCCGATCGCATACTCTTGATACGCAGTTTTAAAGTCTATGCGAAATTGAATTGGCTCGGGTAATTCGCCAGCGCCAATTTGATGGTACTGGTGATTGTCACGAGTCAAACAATATTTACATTTTTTATTTCCCGTGGAGTAATACTTTTTTTTTTTTTAAATAAAGAATAAAAAAAAGTTGGTATGCAGTCCCCAGTAGTAATAACTGAAAAAATAACCACCGGTAACAATCTCTACGTTTAAAGAGCGAAGCGAACTGCAAAAAAGCTCGTGTACTTTTATGATAAAACAGCAACAAACGCGGTACTCGCACGTTTGCTCGTTAATAAGTCATTTCCAAGCTTTTCGCTTCCCTTGTACGCTCTTGTATTTTCCAAAGAGTTAAAAAGCTCCCGGAAAACGTAGGTGCGTGTTTACAATGCATAGGTAGGGGTACTAAAAACAGGTCTCTTCGATCATTTCTTTTTCTTTTTTCAATTCTCTTTATGTCATTGGCGTTCATTAAAGTAGCGGCCAGGTGCATTACAATGACATGGTTTCCACGACCTCTGATGGATATTGCGATACCCTTTATATGGAGCTGAGTAGTGATCGATACGAACGCAGGGGAGAAAATGGAAAATGAAGGAAAATGCACCCTATGCCGTGTACACGTATATGTGTAAGTACGTTGCGTGCTAATAATATTACGGTCGATCAGCTCGAGATGGTTTATCTTGATGACCCTTTAAGCCCAAGAGTGAGAGGCATAGTAGTGATTTGTTTTTCACTTAGAAGATTGGCTTATAAAAATTATTATGATTTCTCGTGTCCATAGGTTGGAGACCATTTTCATGTGTTATGTGTCTTGTGCGTCGTCGCGTGTTTTTCGGCGAATGATTTCTTTTATGGTAATACATGTAACCTTTTTTTTCTTGTACACACGTGCAAGGATCAGGAAAAATGGGACACGGAACGAGTAAAACGCAGAGCAAACGTGTCATGTTTGTCGGGCTGAAATAACAAACAGACGTGCATATAGACTATGTTGCACCGAATGAATATTTTACTTTTATTTCGATCTTGTTGATTACGTGACTTTTATGCAACTTTTAGAAGATTGCACGCAAAAGGGAAAATATGTTGTTTTTTTTTACCTTTCTATACATTGAAATAGGCTTTTTTTCGAGTTCATTTATTGTTTACGAGAAAACAATTTTCTAGTCTCTTGACTGATGAATTATTTAAATCTGTTTGTTTTTAAAAAAATTTATTTATTATTGTTTTTTCAACCAAACTTTTAATACATGGTGAAGTCATTATAAAATTATATTTATCCAAAAGTTAAAAATTGCATCGATACTTGTATCTTTAATTAATGAAATATTTACCTGTAATACTTTGCCTAATTACAATTTATTAAACATCAAAAATTATTTCAGTATCAGTGATTGATTTATTTATAGTATTTATTTATTGTTATTTTTATTTATTTTTTTTCACTAGAAATGAGAGTTAACAAAGAATAAGTATTTTATTTCCTACCGACAAATTTTTTTTATTTCAATCTTCCACAAATTTGATTTGTATTATGGTCGCGTGATCGCTGCCTGAACTAATAACACCACGAATAAAGACCTTTATTTGAAATTATCCTACTTATTTTACAAAGGCTACGTTTGGGAAACATTTGTGTCATGTTCATGTAAAAATAAAAATATCAGTGCGGTGTTTTTCCGTATAATCGATAAAAGTTAAACCTCTATGTCATACACCAGTGCGTTTTTTACGAACCAAGGTTACATGCAATATTTACGTATAATCGTACATGATGATTTATTTAAGGAGTACGAGGTAAAATATTTTTTTTATACTTGAATAACATTTTTCACTCGGGCTGTCGATAAATCATGCAACTATAAACATAATAGAAATAAAATTTTCAACGCAAGATATCGATAAATTTTTTTTTATTTTTCAAGTAGAACCAAGTAATGAATATTTTTTAACAACATTTTTCTTTCTAATGAGTTTAGGAGAAAGTAGCCAAGCGAAAATTCGTGTGCTTCCTCCTATCCTAACTACCTGAGAACTACGCGTTGATTTTTAATTATCTGTCCCTCAAAGCTCGCCCTACGAGTATTCCCTTGAAATTTTACATGAATTAATCGTCTCTCGTAAGTTTTATCGTATACGTATACCGTAATGAAATTCCTTAAAATTTTAACATTGCATTTAACCAACTTGACATTTTAAAGGATCTAATAAAGTACTTTTACGCCGAAAAGACCCTGAAAAGGGTTTCAAATTTTCAATGATGGCCGTCAGTAACACCGAATATGACGACCAATGTCACAGAGGGGTTAAAAGTTCCAAAAAAATCGTGCGTGAGTTTTACAACTACGAGCAGGCATAAAAAAAATATCTGCATTCGTGACAACAAAACGCAGTTAGTCATGATTACACAGTAACTTTTAATCAAAGTTGCAACTACAGGCGGCACGATTCATGTCCTCTGGGGCGGCTGGAAATGAACGATAAGCACTTGCCGCCGGGGCACGTACGTAGAACTCTAAAATCCAAGAAACTTTAATAACCGATTGCCAGCACGCGCGTGCGTCTCCCTCTTTTCGCGTGTCACTGGAAATGAAGCGTAAGTAGTAGAGTTCGAGTTTAGTCGGACGAGTGAATCATCGCTACACACGGGCTGTGGTACTGTTCCCAAATTCAGTTGGAAATTAGAGTCTTTGTACAAATGAGACCTAAAAGACATAAATCTCATTATTGTTGAATTCATATATTTTCGGTTGTTTTATTTTATACAGTTTGGCAGTCTCTAAACATTTTAAAAGCATATACCATGTACCGAAACAGCTGTAAAATATGTCGTGTTCTGATTAAAAAAAGTACGAACAATTAAATTTATTAAACGTGACGTTTGTTTGTTTTATTAACTATCACGTGAGTCTTTGTCGAGTAGAGATCAAGGATGTCAATCATCCGATACTTTTTAAATTTAAATTAGGCATTAATGTTGGTTTGGAAGCAGAATTTTCCTTTTTTTCCGGGCGCTCTTTAACAATGCATGCAAGGTCGAAAGAGGAAGTGGGAACAGAGGTTGAGAGCGCGTGGAAAAGACCGGAGGCGCATAATATAATAAACTCCCTCAGGTGATGATTCCCTCGGCGGGGAATAAGTGCTTTCGAGAGTAGATGTTGGAGAGGAAAAAAAGCCCGCGCTGCTCTAACGGATAGTGAGCGCGAAAGTTTTGCAGATGTTGGCAGACGAGCGTTTCTCCTTTTTTCACCTATTTTTTCCGTTGTTTCCCCGAAAGAGTGCTCGTTAGCGCGCCATTTCATCTGTTTCTTTGGCATGTTTGGACTCCCCTCCCACCATTCTGTTTTTCTAAATACTGCCCCACGTGAGTTTGTACTCGTGAGCTGTGAAATGGACAATTACTTGCGAACAATGAAATTTTTTCTTTGCACCACCTGGAGGTGAAATAAATTTTTGGTTCGTTGTATGTGTGCGTGCAAAAATTAGTTTGTTTGACTAAGGTATAAGAGTAAATGATACAAGAATTTTCAACGTCAACACTTGGACTACTTTTAAAATTAGGTAGGACAGTTTTGAACTACTTTTTACGCTCAAGATAAACACTACCTCTATATATAATACAATATACTAAAACCTGTTGTAGTAGGTCCTCAAATGACGGTAAAAATTCTTGTAACAATTTTCTTCGTCTTGTATGCATTCAGAAAATGTAAATTTCTGGGGTTTCAAGTTACACAAAGATATATGTATCTGAACACAAAGAAATCTGCACGTGGGAGCAAGGTGTTTCAATCAGCCCATTCGGAGGCTAAAATAAGCAGAGACAAGAAAAACAGAGCAACGAAAAAAAACATATCTGTCCTGAGGGTTTTCTCGAGAGTCACAACAGTGGCAATAAATTTCCTGCGGCAAACTCGCCCTACATACATACGAGGAGCACAAACGGAATAAATATCGAATCCCCACTGGACTCCTCTTATTCCCAGTGTTTGTTTCATCGTTGAATATCACGCGGCGCTCTTTAATTTTTTTTTTCTTTTTTAGCTAACCCACGCGTTTTAACATATCCAGCTAATAATAGACACTCGTCGTCTTTCAGTATAGTCTCCATAGATAACGTTGACTTTGCCTCTTTTCAAAGCTGTAGCTTTTTTTTGTTCTAAATTAATTTTTCTCTACCATCGCGAGTAAGTAAAGATCCGTCGAATAGCGTCAAGAGTTACAGCTTATTTTTTTCGCCCGAAGCGTAGGAAAATTTAATTTTACCATCAAGTAGTCACGGCTGAAATGTATAATTATTCGCGAGATGAAAAGCCAATCCAGTTTCTCGTTTCGAAAAGCCGCATATTGAAGTTTAAATTAAAAGTTTTGCAAAAAAAATCGAGTAGCGTACGCCACTTCAAAGATCGCGACGAATGCTCGTTCGTCGTGAAAACTGATAACTCTAGCGATTTTCATTGAAAGCACGAACAATTGATCATTCATATGCAGTTACCCGAGATATATATGGAATTTCAATATCCAAACGCTGAACTTCCAGTCGCATAAATTAACGCTGGAGAATTCCCATCGACGCGCAACCTCGTTTGCAAACTTCTTCGATCGCTCGCACGCATCATCCAATATTCAATCAAGACGGTCCGCTCTATGAGTGAAAACTACCCTCTGATTGTTACCACAGATACTTTTGTTGCTTTCCACTGCTCACACCTATAAGTATACATTTCGTGTTTTTTTTCTTTTTTTTTTATCACTCGAAGAGTGGGTCAATCAAGCACTTTTAGTTACAAACTCAAACTGAACATATAGTTTTCAGGTGCCCTAATCGTATCATATGCCGATGTATGCAGGGCAATCATACGCAGCCAACCAATCAGTTCCTCATTGTGTCCGTCTTCCTGTACAATCCACTCGTCTCGAAATCCACCCCAACTGACCTCCCGCAGTTATGCTTCGCTGTACTTTGGTCGGAAAAACACGACGAGGCTGAAAGTCACTCGTACGTATACCGCTGCGTCGAATGGATTCTGGAAAACATGTTTTCATCCCCGTGTAAACTATTTCTACATTGTTATTGAAAATTAGCCCTTTAATTAAATCAAAGTAGAGTAGGGCGTCAAATTGCGTTCGCATAGTGTACAACCTTGATATATATGTATATCTCATGAAACATAATCACGGTAGTAAAAAAGCGAGCTGCAACTCAAGTCTTTTATTAAATTTCGCTGTCGAGACGCTAAATGGATAGCCATCCGAGCTCTCTCTCTCTCTTAGCTGTCCAATTCCTATACCTTACATTGATTTCGCGTGAACTTTGTGGAATAAAATTCCTTCAGTTTTTTTTTTTTTTTTCCCGGGATTGGCAATAAAATTCTTTCCACTACTCGCGAGAGACCGCGTTGTGCACTCCCCCGAGTTCTCGCGAAGCCTTGAATTTTAAATTAATGTTGCAAAATCGCGTCAAACTTTTTCCTTACATCTTTGACACGAGTTCGGGGAGTATGACTCGCTTTTCCACTCCTACGACTCGAAAATCGGCCTCGCGCGTATCCCGTGCACGTGACGCGGCAACACGGCGTCGTCGTTATTTCGAATCGGCCTCGCGCCCTGACGAGCGGAAAATCAGACCTCATCCTCGATCCACCCCTCCCCCCCTTTTTAGTTACACTTTGAATTTTATTTGATGTCGCACTTGACTAGCGGCTGTAGCCTTTCCAGAGAAACGACGTTTTACTCCAATGTGATGCATTTTCATTTTTATTATCTTGGATTTATTGGGCCCGAGTTTGATTCAGTATGAATGATTATCCTGTGTAGGTATTGGCTTTGTTGTTAATTTCATCTCACGTTCTTCTAGCATATTTTATTTGTAACTTGCAACTTGCAATAAACAAACCTATATTCGATCTTTCAGTCTTTACGTATTAGCAGTGGCATTAGCAATTAGCAGTGGCCCATAGAAACATATCCCACGCACAGGATTTATGAATTTCAGAGCAGTATATTCTTGTCAAACTCCAATCTTCTAGGTACGCTATTGTAATCAATGAATATTAACGCTTAAGAGCGAGCTATTCGTTGTAAAGTTCCTCTCTTTAGTTCTTGTATCTGGTGGTAAAAGAGTTATTGCAGTAATTGATGCTTTTGATTGAGTTGACGTATTGTCATAATAACTAATTGATGTCCAATCATTTTTGCCAACTTGTGCTTATACTAACGATAGTTTCGTTTATACCTATATAATATGCATTTGTAATCGCTTTTAAGCCGATTTCGTTTTATTCAATGTTCTGCGATGTGGCAAAATTTATGTGATTCGATGAATAATTGTGAAGCGTGTACCATAATCCTTCCATTATACAATTTTGTTTCGTGATTAAAATTTTTTGCGGATCCTATTATCAAATCTGTTGCAGAAAAATATAAGTTAGCAGTGGCATTATTGTTAGGTGTGAAGTGCGTACATAATCAAAATTTTGTTCATTTTCTTCATCAACCTTTGCGTTCGAGTACTTATAAAGCTTCACTGAATGTCGAAAATCATCCCCAACTTGCAGTGCTACTGTTTCTTCAGCCAGCTTTATTCGAGATTTTTTATTGTACATACAATAAAATACAACGTATGTAGGAGGTATATATAATGTTTCGAGGATTAATACAATGGCAAAATTGAGCGGCGAGTGTAAACGATTCCCCCATTAATGCCTGGAATTTACCCATTTGCCGAGATCGACATTCATGCAAATAAGCAGATTACGAAGAAAGTAGTACGCAAGAAATAGTAACGTATCAAAAGAAATAGAAGTAGGGTTTTTTTTCGTGCAATTAGTGCCCCTCCTTTTTTTTGGAACAGGAAGCCCAGCTGTAATGTAATTACTCAATATCATACGAGCGGGTGAAAAAACTTTGTTTTTACCTCACGTCGACTTATAATTTGCATCGCAGTTTGATGCAACTTGTAAATCATTTTGATTATTATTTGAGGGGAAGAAAAAATTTCACCAAGAGTGGATAAGAAGTTAGGTACGCGGCAAAAAAATAAGTTTGCAACAAAATAATTTAGTGTCAATTAAAATCCTGTGGCTCTTTCTAAAAAGTTAGTGATTTTTAATTAATAGTGAAAAATTGTTATTTGATGATTATTTATGGACAAAAAGAAAGAAGATATCCCAACCTATATCAACGGCACATACGGTAGAATTCACACGATACGGTTGCTGGTGTACGTCTTAAAATACTTTGTTTGTAAATAAATAAAATAACATAGGTTTGTTACCGTGATATAAATATTAAAAATTAATATTTTATAAGACTAATGTAAATAACAAATACCAAGCACCAACGTTTTCCCCGCAAATTGCATTTCTTTTTACCTTGAGCTTCATAGCGAAGAAAAAATCTTTCCCCCTGCAACCCAGATCGAGAAACTTTCATCACCCGTTTCCTCAATCACAACGCTCAGGTTGGTCGTAAAAAGTCATGTTAATCGTAGGGTCATCCTGGTAAACCTCCTTATACCCCAACGATTTCGCAGATATGCGTCGATAATACCCCAAAGGGCGAGAGTCAAGAGTGTTTGCCGACTGTGACCCTCTCGTGTGTCAAAGGCTATTGGAAAAAGTTTTTTGATTTCTCCAAAAATCAGTCGGAAACAAGAGCTGTAAGCTCTTTATCCTTTCGCGAGGCACTACTCGACTTCTGATGAAATTCGAAACGAAATCGCGTCGCAATGTATCAAAACTCGAGACGGCTAACAGCTCTAGCGCGTCAAATCGACACGTTTATTTATCTTCCGTGTTATTTTCGTCCATTCGCGCGAGCCCAGCTGGCTCCCCCCCAGATCGTCATCGGGAAGGAATTTGGGCATACGATTGTTTGAAACTTTGGCGCAAAACCTTCATTGCATAATGAGGAAGCTAATAAATTTTTGCAACACATATCCTGTGCTTCGAGCTATACATTCGTCTAAGTTGTTACTGCTTATTTTTACACGCAACAATGTACCTTCTTTACCACAAAATAACCGGCAATATTTTGGGGTCGCTGTTCATACCTCTGTTGCGATGAAGTAACAAATAAAAAAAAATAAAAATCGGTAATCGCATTATCGAAGTGCCCATTATACCCCAATAGCGCCAAGTTCAATCTTATATGACGGGCACTAAGAGCAGCTTGGCACGTGGCGATGGTGCTTGGATTAATGAATGCTCGTGCACGTAATATCGAAACTTTGGCCAATTGCGCGTCTTAAATATATCAGATCGACGTCCAATCCAAGTTCGCGGTGCGTAACGGTATAGATCGAAATCGGTATCATAGGTGCAAGTCGCGAACGGCAAAAAAAAAACAAAGCGTGTATTATTAGTGTGAGCTAATCCTCGTAGAGGCGCCACGGCGACAGTGGGCAATCGCCTAGCAACCGTTGTAACGCACCCAGGGGTGGGTGAGAGACAAAGGGAGGCATCCCGGTCTTCGTCGTAGCACCTATAGCCGTAGAGCCGGTCGTCGCCGCCACTAGGTGCCTCGAGTTCTGCTCTGCTCTGCTCTCTCTGTCCTACTCGCGCTGCGCTACGCTATACTCTCTCTTTCTTTCCCTGCTGTCGCTGTTGGCCACTCCCGCGCGCCAGCACTCCAGTAGTGTTTAGCTCCGCGTCCGCCGCGCTTCGTCGTATAGACCAACTTTCGCGCGCTCCTCTTAGCTCTCTATCTTTATCCTTTTTTTTTATTTTTATTTTCCATTGCTTTTTTTCATTTTATTTGTTATTTTTTTATTTGTATTGCTACCTTATTCCGCATTCCCATATCTCCGTGCTGCTTTTGGAAAGTCGGTAACCCTCCACCCCCCCACCTATTTGTTGTTTTTCAATCGGTCCTTTGAACTTTCGTTTGTGATCGCTTTGTTTTGGCTTCGCCTGCAGTTGTGTTTGATCCGAGGTGGAGAAGTGAGTTATATAGTGCGACAAAACATTTTATAAGTGGTTTTTTCAAAAATCGTCATGATGCAGGTTGATTGTTTTTTGATTTGGGAATGGTCCTGGAATATTGTGACGCAAGGAGGTAGGGGGCGAAAGGGAGTTTTTATCGGTCGTGATTTTTTGCTCAGTAAATATTGGACCATGAAATTTAATTAAATGGAATCACTGAATAAACGGAACAAAACATTGGGGTGTGCCGGTGCATACAATGTCGCGGATTATGTCGCGATAGAGTATGAAAAGCGCCGCCGTAGCACAATGTATAGTTTTTATTTCTCTTCGCCAATGTTGTCGCTTATGTGATTAACCATTACTTTTTGTAAAATTTTATTCATGTATTTTTAAAACTTTGAATGTAAAAGTGAAAAACACGAGTATTACGTGTTTATTTCAAATAAAAAATAATAATGAATAGTCCTCTCTGAAAGATCAAGAACAAAAACATTTTATTCATAATCAAGGAGGTTCAATCATTATTTCTAAATCCAGAGAAAGCACTGAAACTTTCAACAATAAGTATTCAGAGTCTCGAAAAACTGTGCGATTTTTTATAAATATTGGTGTTATTTCAACTTTTAGTACAAGCTCTTAAGGACAGCAATGAATTTAGGCTCGTTTTTTCATTTGTAAAAAAATTTGAGGTAAAAAGTTCCTACAGTTTGAATAAAGTTGTTGATAAATTAATTTTCGTATATTTTCACGGTAATATTATTTAGGAAAAAAAAAAAACAAAAAAAAAACAAGAAAGCCTTTGCATTTGGAAACACCAAATATTAGGTGGTAATCGGTATGAATCTTTATTATATTTTTGAAAGTTTATTCAACAGTTTACGAGCTCATGAGGAAAACTGCGTATGGTATTTATGTTTGTAAGAAAAAAAATACACATGCCTTAGTTCCATGGATGAGCATCTCGAAAAATAACAACTTCAAAAGATATTAATCGAAACGTAAACAAATAATTTATCGGCTAAACGCGTGTAAACAAAGAGCGCCTCAAGCTATTTCAACACCTGTACGATATGGGGCTGCATGATGCACTACTCGACATACACATGTGATACTTTGCAAACAAATTTATAAAACGCAAGATGTCAACGAAAAAAAAAACTCACCCTATCACTCATATCGTTCTCTATATAATTCATAACTCGTGTGTCCATCACCTACGGCTTCCCTATACCCTGTACATGGTCCCTCGACAAATCACAGCCACGGAGAGCGCACAATCCAGTTTCAGCCGGCACGCGATACCTTACCGTACTACCATCGAGTGAACTTCATTGAAGGGCGATCGTGCTCCTTTCCCGTGCCAACGCCCGCGTCCTACGTCCAACCCCCTTTTCTTCCCTCGACCCGACTTTTCCGCGCTTATAAGCAAGTCCAGCGCGCCTTTATTAAAGAAGTCCGAGCCAAAGTTGCAAAGTTCGCTTCAGTCGGTCGAAGCGTACAATTGGCGCTACCATTGGTGCCTTTCTTACTCAATTCACCGCGGGCTGCAAGGCGCCCTTTTCGCAGAAAGGAGGAGTTAAGGCCGGTCGCGCGGCTCTGTAATAGAAATCGACCCTGCATGCCGCGAGGAGCTGAAAGGCTCGAAAAAGTTTTAATTGAGGCTTTCTTTGCCTCAAATTGCATTTTACACGCCCCCCCCTCCCCCGCAACCGCGAGGAAAATTCACTCGGACCGCGTTACCGTTCTCTGCACCGGTGATGCGATTTATTCCCCCCCCCTCCCTTTTTGTTCCTGCTGCTCCTCGACTGCTTCTCCGTATTCATGTAACGCCCCGTGAATGTAGGTCTTCGTTAATGTGTCCTTGGGCTAATTTATTTTTTTCCTCCGTTTTGGTCGAGTTTAGGGGGAAAAAAAAAACTGTGGTTGGGAGAATTAATGAAGATATGTTTTGTACAACTGTTGGTACGTTCTTACAAATTTTGCAATATAATCGAACAATACTTCATTTTTTTACCTCTAGACGATGAAATTTTCGTAAAATTGACAAGAAAATTCACAAAGTATTCAAAAATTATATTTCTATTTGAATAGGGTTGATTCGATGCTTCTAGCTGTCAATAAATATTAAAAATTATTTTGCAAAGCTTCAGACAATTTTCTTTCAATGTTACACGCAAGCGAGGTAGCTGTCAACAATAATAATTTATCTTGAGGATCAGTTTTTTCTTTGACTTTCCTTTGTAAGTGTACCCGACTAACTCACTCGAAGAGGTTGTTGATACAACTTGTACCCCTCGTATTGTAACTCGATATTTTATAATTCAGTGTTATTACCTTTATCGGGTGAAAAATCTTGTATTTTTCAATAAATCGAGCATTTCCATTGAAAATACGCATCCTTCTTGTACAAATACACGTTCAATGTACCTCTACATGTCGACATTTCCATTGCATTGTATTTGTAATGAATACCCAACGATCTCACCCTTTGAAGATATTGCCTGGCAACTTATTATTCTACTGCCATAAATTGATACAGTTATAAAAGTAAGCTTCAATTGCGAAACTTGATAAAAAGAGCATCCTTACAGTCAGCACCAACAGAAAATAGGGCAAACGCGTTGCGTACTGTATATTGAAAAAGAAGAAAAAAAAAAAAAAAATTACCATGACGTTTTACAGTAAAAGTTGCAGCTGATAAAACTTTCAACGTAACGTCAAGGTGCCCGTGCACCCATTCGTTCGACGTTATTCCGACAGTCACCCCAAGGTTGCTTACCCCACGTTTTCTTTCCTTCCGTCTATATACTACAGCTGTCAAGTAACACTTGATGAAATTTCCACTGATCCCTCTTTTAATTAAAAAAAAAAAAAATCACACGCCACCCTCTACCCCTGATCTCGATCGGTTCATCACCACCTGGCACCAAAAAAGGTCGAATAGGCTAAATTAACGAAGTCACGTCGATGCCTTTTAAAAACTCACCCAAGCCCTGCTTCACGAGCTCCCAAATAAAAATCCCATTAGCATTTAAAACGAGTACACACGTGGAGTTTTGTAGATTTTCGCACGCGCGAGCGTTCTAATTTCACGACGAAATTCGTGGGGGTCATGTACACCGGGGAGCTGCAGGGGTCAAAGCGCAGTTTGCGGAGGACTCTGTGCATCACGTGCGGTTTCGAATAGTATACATCAAATGAAGAATCCGCGCTTCGACGCCACACACGTTTTACTCTTGACGTGCGTGAATCCAGACCGGAGGTTGGTGTTTTCGCTCAATTCGGACATCTGTGTGGGTGGGCGTTGCTGCGCTATTTGGACATTGTCGTTGTTTGGATTTTTACAATTGTAACGCTATACTGTATAGCCATTCATCATGATGGCTTTTTTTATTCGTGACACGATTGAATCTATCGTGTGGTTTGTTTTAGATGATGTTTTGGTTTCAAAAAGTCAAAACCACCCAGAGTTGTTACCTCAAAAAATTCCAGAGAATAAATCTGTTTGACTCAAATTTCAAAGTTTCATGGCTATCGGAGCCATAAAAAAAATAAATAATAAATAAAACACTTCTGCTGTCCGCGACAGGTATACTTTGCCCCCGGCAATCTCTCCCTCGCGGGTCACTGCAGTTGCCTGAAAATTCTGCCCGATCGAGTTGCCGGCTGTAATCTCTCGAGGGCGCAGACTCCAATCGCGCGTACTCGGATACACCGTATATCCATCTCCGCTAATCGAGCGTCTTTTACCCGCGGCAGTTTGCAGTTTTAATAAACGATTCGTGAGGATGAAAATCGTGCCCGATTATCGATGGATTTTTTTAAAAAAGCTCCATCTACCTAATCGAATGCAACGTATTTGCACCATCTCTCGGTGAAATAAATTTAAATTCATTTATGTGTGTGTGCATGAATCAAAAACTCATGAAATCATTCAGGAATTACAAGTGTACCATGTGTGCAAATTGGCATTTCCAACTTTATTTGTGAAAAGGGAAATTGCGTTTTGTTTTTTTAACTATTTACTTGTTGGAACGACTATGATCGATTCAATCTTATTGCAAAAGAAATTTATGCATTTCTTTAAATGATTTGTAGTATGCAGTATAATAATTAGTTGAGCTCATCGATCTTATAATTATGATTTTTCTTTCCCTCTCATCCTTTGCGCTAACACATAGCAATTTTGCTGAGGAATCTAAGAAATTCCATGCCCATAAAAATCCCCTCGCCTTCAGAAAACGAAGGAATTTTCTTCTGTGACGAGTAGAGTTGAGAAGGAAAATAAAATTGGTTATACGTGTCTTCCGCAAAATTTGTCCCAATTAGCTGAAACTGACCTAGTATGTGACTATATGTGCGCTCAACAAAAAGTAGGGAGTGACAAAACAATCCAAAAGAATGTAACAGCAGGAGTCACGTGGTACCTGTCATTGTCGCGCGAAGCGACGAATATATTTTTGTTTTGACAAGTGCAGCGCGAAAAAAGGTCGGGTATAAGAAAAACACGCGCTAACTCGACGTTGGCGACGACTGCAGGGAAAAAAGAACGGAGGGAGGCTCGATCGGGGGTTATCGTTCTTGCATGCACAAAGAGGAGGCGCCCGACGTGAACGGGATCGTAGATAAGAAGGGGACGGAATTTGCTTTTCTTCCGAAGGAAAAGGGCGTGGAAATTCCCCTCGGAGTTGAACGTGGAAAACCTTTTAGACGAGAGCTAAGAGCTTGTGTACTTTTTTGTTTAAGGAGTTCTGCGAGCAGGTGCCCTCCAATTTTGTTTTTTTTTTTTTTCTCGAAAGACTGATTGATTGTGTACGTGGAAAAAAGAAATAACCGAAGCATAGATTGGATAAGATAACACGGGACTATGCGCTCGTGAATTTTAAGGCCAGTGTCTAGACGACGCGGTCGTCTTGTTTTTTTCCCCTCGCAGTGTATACCTACTTGCGAGGAGAGTAATGAAAGTGTGTTTGGGTAAATATCTCTTTTTCTACGTGTATGGTGGTGCGTTTGGGTAGAACTGCGCAACCATCGGGAGAATCTTTCTGTTTTTTCTTTTCATCCGAGTTGTAGGAAAATTCCAGATATTTTACCAAAAGTACCTATTTCCAAGGCAGGTCGAACCCCTGTATTCATTATTTCTTCAAGTATCACGCACAACGCGAATATTCTTGAAGTACCATAACGAGCAATTTTATTCTCCTTCTCAGAGATATTTTGGTCGAATAACTTGTTTTACACCATCAATTTTATACGTATTCGTACCTATACACGTGCTCGAGAAATATATGTATATATACTTTTTTTATAAACACGTGCAACTGACAGCTCGTTAAAATATTTTTTTTTTAAGTCTCGAGTCCGCTAGGCAGCTACTTTAAATAAATAATCACTCCGACGGTGACGAAGAAATTCGCTGTTTCGAATAATTCAATTAAAGTATAATTAATTCACGTCACGTTTACTCATAATACTTTTTGGAAAATGAAGTTGGTAATTAGCAATTACGTTCGAAACTCGTAATAAATATTTTTAATTTTTATAAATTGCGCGCAGCTATAGTAGTTTATCGACTAATTCATCTTTGAAAATTAAACTAAACAATTTTCGTCTGTATTAATATTTTTCGATATTAATAATTTTTTTTGGTTAAAGTCAAATTGGACGATTTTTAAAAATTATAGTTAAACTTCAATGTATATTAAAATATGCGTAGGTCTCAGTAAGCTATTGGTATAAAGTATACGGAAGATGAGTAAAACTAAAAGTTCGCTTATCCTAAGTCAATTTTCAACGTGTAAGCGCTTGTTGGATTAAAAAAAAAAAAAAACGTGATTATTGCATGAGTAACCCAAAGTTCCAAAGTACTAAATAAATTCAAAGCGGAGCCCGAATGAATAATTAATTTTGCAAAAGCCCGAAACCCAAATGCCTCGTAGAGTTTGCCAAAGTTATTCCGCTTGCGCAAAGTAAGAAATCTATCTCTTGGCTTCGAAAGAACGCACGTTCGGAATAAAACACTCGCCCACCCACGCACTTGCGCCATTAAGAAAAAAAAAAAAATAAAAAAAAATACACCCCAAGTCAAGTTAGCACTGCCAAAAAACTTTTCCGAATATTGCAGCCGTCTTTTGCACGTTGGTCGTGAAAGAATAAAAAAAAAATACTTGCGCATAGATCATTCTGCGTAGGTACTTTTTTTTTTTTTTTTTTTTTTTTTGCTCAGCGAGCCGGGTTTCATAGATACCAAATTGGGGGAAAAAAAATTTCGAGAGCTAGCTCAGCGATGGAGGGATGGAGTACCAGTGCGTCATCGTCTACACAGTGATCTCACCCTCGACGAGCTTAGCCCCCACGCTGCGACTGCAGCTGGAGAACACCGTAGCTCGACGGCCGCCAGCTGGATGCATTGACTGGCTCAAGTCTTGGATCAAGAGGTAGTGCGTGCGTGGCTGATGCTGGATTTTTGTTTTTATTTAAAAAACGAAAGAAAAAAAAATAGGTTTTTTTTCTTCAAATGTTGTACGTAATGCGGCACGACGGGAATTTTATTTTAAAAGTATTTTTTCAAGACCGTAGTTTCTAGGCCACTTTAGAAACTTACCAGAAAGGAAAGAAAAACGAGCAGTGCAGTTTTCGAAATTGTGGTCGTAAATTGCGTGCGAAAACTTAATAATCGCGGAGAGATTTAGCGGTACGTTGAAGAAAATTTTTTAGAAATTCGTAAAAATGTTTAAATCCCTATACCCAAGTTAAAATAGAACCTCCGACGCGACCACATAAATCCGTAAAAGGATTTTAATTTGAAATTGCCCTCATAGCCAAATGGGATTTGCTTCCTTGCGGTGGTAATAAATATAGCAGGAATGTCTTGTTTCTTTTTCCGTGCACTTGCTCTGTTTACTGTGCGGGAGCAATCGAAAGCCATCGAAATTTCCTTTGTTTCGGTGTCCTTTTGGTTCGAGTGACGTTTGTCGGGGTAGGTTTCCTTTTCAATTTTATTGCTGAGCTTGAAGCACCACAAGCATCAGAATAGGTACACTTTTTCTTATACTGTTTAAGACTAGTTGACTAAGAAAAACCTGGGGCTTATGGCATCACCGTAACAAAAAAATCTTCATCTGTAAAAATGTCTGACCTAATATTGATTGGAACTACGTGTTGACGGACTTTGGTATGAATACCTTTTTTTTTTTCAAATACTTTGCACTACAGAGTTTTTCTAAAAATAACGTATGTTATTATCATAACACTGTACTTGTAAAAATATTTTTTAGGGAGAAAAAAGTGTTTAAAGTATT
This sequence comes from Copidosoma floridanum, assembly GCF_000648655.2. Next base: position 764,921 of record NW_019379813.1, read on the forward strand.
TAAATATTTGTTCAAATACTGTATGACAAGCTTTATTTTGAAAAAAATGTGCTAAGAAATTTTTTTTCTATAAAACGTAATAATTTTTCAAGTATACATTGTTTTTCTTTTTTATCAATTTTAATTAGGCGATTATAGTCTGACGTCAAATGAATTTTTGTCAACGTGCCAGCCGAAATTCCCGCCAGTTAATTATCTTGTCCCGTGCTTTATTAGTTCCTTCTCACAATGCCATTGGAGCTTAATGTCAATAAATTGGATATTTTTTTTTTTACGTTTAATTCTAATTAAAGGAATTTCAGATGTGTACTTTCAGTTTTGGCTAAACAATGTAATATCGACCCTTTTATCCTCTCAGTATGATTATTGATAAGATACTTGAGTTTTAAATTTTCATCGATACAGGGTGAAAAGTTCCTACCGATCACTCGGGTAGAGAATAACTCTTACAATAGTCCCAGAAAAATTTGTAAATGGTACAGAAGGTTTTTTTTTTTTTCACATAAAAAAATAACGATTCGACTTGAATACAAAAACAAAAAGAGCAATCAGTGCTGGAAGCGCACTTCTCGCCACTTGCAAATGCGCGAGGGCTCATTGAATGTTTAAAGCTAATCTCTCGATGGTTGTTGTTTACAGAGCCGTTGCCGCTTACCTGCGCGCGCTCAATCTCAGCCCCAACAATGCAGTCGTTCACGGCAACTTGGCTTGCGTTTACTACGAACAGGGGTGAGTATATATATATTTTTTTCCTTTCACGATACAGTCAACTAGTGCACTGTACAATTGTTCTTAATGCAGCAAATTTGGCGAGCAAATCATGAATGGTACTTGTCTAATTGTAGGCTCATCGACCTTGCGATCGACACATACCGGCGTGCCATTGAGCTCCAGCCGAACTTCCCGGATGCCTACTGCAACCTGGCGAACGCGCTCAAGGAAAAGGGTCAGGTGGCCGAGGCCGAGGAATGCTACAACACCGCGCTCCGGCTGTGCCCGACCCACGCCGACTCCCTCAACAATTTGGTCAGTACATACTTGTATACCACACCTTACGGCAAGAACGTGGCTTGAGACCATTTTCGTGACATTGTGAACACGTTTTGGTATACCCATGCGAAAGGAAGAACAACTTGTTAAATAATTCAGAGCGCTCGTCTATAAAAATATAATAATAAAAACAATTGCCCGTCGTACAACACCGTGCGTTTAATAATACCTTCGTTGATACAACCTTGGGGCTTCATAAAAAATTCACCAGAGTGGTCGATAATATATTAATAAATTTAAAATTTTTATCCCTTACGTGGTACGTGAACGTCCTTTCTTTACGTATTTCTACAGCTATCGTTCAATATTTAGTTTCGCTCTTTCGCGTGTACCAAATGACTCTTTTGACATAACAATTGAAACGAAAAAAGAAGAAAAAAAAAAATTCATTCACTTTCGTGTGTCACGATAAGTATGATGGCCTCAACCCCGATAATTCTTTTCTTTTTACGAGTACACATGATCGCGAGAACAAAAACTGATGAGCCGAAATTTCCGTGTAATCATCGTAATCATCTAATGTACTTATACTCTACAGGCCAACATAAAACGAGAACAGGGCTACATCGAGGAAGCCACGCGATTCTACCTAAAGGCCCTGGAAGTGTTCCCGGAATTCGCAGCGGCTCACAGCAACCTGGCGTCCGTTCTCCAACAACAGGGCAAACTCAACGAAGCCCTGATGCATTACAAGGAGGCGATTCGCATCCAGCCATCCTTCGCGGACGCGTACTCAAACATGGGCAACACCCTTAAGGAGATGCAAGACGTCCAAGGGGCCCTTCAGTGCTACAGCCGCGCCATCCAGATCAACCCGGCCTTCGCGGACGCGCACTCGAACCTCGCCTCGATACACAAGGACTCGGGCAACATACCCGAGGCGATTCAGAGCTACAGGACGGCCCTCAAGCTCAAGCCCGATTTTCCAGACGCGTATTGCAATTTGGCCCACTGCCTGCAGATTGTGTGCGACTGGACGGACTACGAGGCCAGGATGAAGAAACTCGTGTCCATCGTTGCCGAACAGCTGGACAAGAATCGCCTGCCTAGCGTGCACCCGCACCATTCCATGCTCTACCCGCTATCGCACGAATTTAGAAAGGCCATTGCCGCGAGACACGCCAATCTGTGCATCGAGAAGGTACTTGGCTATTCCGAGCATCATTTGATATGGATTTCGGCAATTCAGGACACAACTGATCGATACATTTTTCTTTTAGATCCATGTGCTGCACAAACAGCCGTACAAGTTTCCAAGGGATTCCGGCCAACGTCTCAAGATCGGCTACGTGTCCTCGGACTTTGGTAATCACCCAACCTCACACCTGATGCAATCGATCCCAGGTCTGCACGATCGCAACAAGGTCGAGATATTTTGCTACGCACTGAGCTCCGACGACGGCACAACCTTCCGCGGCAAGATCGCTCGCGAAACCGATCACTTTATCGATCTCTCGCAAATTCCGTGCAACGGCAAGGCTGCGGATCGCATCAATGCCGACGGAGTTCACATTTTAGTGAACATGAATGGCTACACCAAGGGAGCGAGGAACGAAATATTTGCCCTGAAACCTGCGCCGATCCAGGTCATGTGGCTCGGTTATCCTGGTACATCGGGAGCTAGTTTTATGGATTATCTCATCACGGATGAGGTAACTTCCCCGATCGAGTTAGCCAGCCAGTACAGCGAGAAGCTTGCTTACATGCCCAACACCTTCTTCATTGGAGATCACAAGTTAGTGTCTTTCTTATTCTTTTCCATGTCGAGAATTTCAGTTGAGTTTGAAAGGTAGACGGTTTTTTTTTTTTTATCAATGCATCATTATTTTCAGACAAATGTTCCCACATTTGAAGGAACGCCTCATTTTGACCGACAAACTCAACAAAGGCAGCAAATTAGCCGATAACGTGGCAGTCATCAATGCTACAGATCTTTCGCCTATGATCGAAAATACTCTTGTCAAAGAAATTAAGGAAGTTATAGTTCCAGAAGGCCAATCCAGGAGTAAACCAGTCGAAATTTCAATGAAGGTGGCCGAGTTGCCAACAACCACCCCCATCGAGACTATGATAGCCTCGGGGCAGTGCCAAATGTCGGTCAATGGTGTTCTGGTCCAGAATGGAATGGCCACGACTCAAGTCAATACCAAGACAGCCACGGGAGAGGAAGTGCCGCAGAATATCGTCATTACGACAAGGCAACAGTATGGATTGCCCGAGGACGCCGTTGTTTACTGTAACTTTAATCAACTTTACAAGATTGATCCACTTACTCTTCACATGTGGGCACATGTAAGCATATTCTCTTGGAAAATAATTGTTTGTTGGTTGTTGAAGAACCTCGATTAAAATTGATAACATTTGTACAGATCCTGAAACACGTACCAAATAGCGTACTGTGGCTCCTGCGTTTTCCGGCAGTGGGTGAGCCAAATCTTCAAGCTACCGCTCAACAACTCGGCCTCGCTCCAGGCCGCATTCTCTTCAGCAACGTTGCAGCCAAAGAAGAACACGTGCGTCGCGGTCAGCTGGCTGATGTCTGTCTCGACACACCGTTGTGCAACGGACACACAACTAGCATGGACGTTCTGTGGACAGGGACGCCCGTGGTCACGCTGCCAGGTGAAACACTGGCCTCGCGAGTAGCCGCCAGTCAGCTCAATACTCTAGGTTGTCCAGAGCTGGTGGCGCGCACTAGGCAAGAATATCAGGATATCGCCGTTAGATTGGGAACCGACAGAGAATAGTAAGTACCGAAAAATCTCTTTGTGTTTTTTTCAACTTAACTTACTAATGTGATATTTTATTTTTAGCTTGAAAGCCATCCGAGCTAAAGTCTGGGATGCACGAACGGACAGTCCATTGTTCGATTGCAAGATGTACGCAGCTGGTATGGAAATGCTGTACAAAAAGATGTGGGAACGTTACGCGCGAGGTGAGAAGCCAGATCACGTATCAGCGATTGATAAGTCAGACAAACAGAATCATAACGAGACGACGATCTCTTAAATTTTTTAACGCGATGCGGCACGAGTGGCTGCTTGATCTCCGAAGCTCGTTCATATTTTCTCTCTCTTTAACTCTCTATCTTTGTATTAGCTACGGTAAAAACCGACAAGACAGACAAATTCTACTTTTTTATGAATCCTTAGTATTGAATAAAGTACGCGAAGCCTGTATTTTTTAAGGCTTTCATGTAATTGTACTTTATTTATTATCAACTTGTGAGAAAAAACTTGAACTAGTTGAGCGAGACTAATTTTTCGTTATCATCATTTTATCAAACGAGATCGGTCTTAGGGGTCTGAAACCCTCACTCCTTTGATGGACAATCGACGAGCTAATGGTTATTGCAAAACTCAAGAGACGTTCGTGCGACGAAGCCCTTTAGATATTACCGTGCGTATGTAAGACAATATTTATGATCAGTGCATAAAATATGCTAAAACTAATGAACTAGAAGACAAATTCATTTAATTTTTTTTGTTCCAACTTGAGAAAACATACGTTCTCATTTTTTTTGTTTTTCACGCATAATAATGAGCCGCGAATTTTTTGTTTTCACATTTGATCGACCCTTTTGCAGGGTTTGTAACAGTGGTTCGTAAAATTTTTCTTTTCAACCGTACAAACGCAAAATGCTTTGTGCAAAATTATCAAACTGAAAACTATACGATTGTGACACCGCACCGAAAAAAAAAACAAAAAACAAAATCAGTTTCTATTTGCTACAATAACATGTGTACGTATTGATGATGGAGTTACTTTAATTGTATCAATTGCTGAACGATTTATCAATACACCTTGTAAATATTGAAAAAAAAAAAGAAAAAAAAAGATGCTAGTTACTTTAATCTCGTTTATAGTTATTTAGTTTAAGTCAAGATCGAAAGAAGCGTGTGGAATGTTACGTATAAGTCGTATAGTATGTAAATTTAGAAAATAAAAATAGTACGTATTTAAGGTTTTTTTCACCGTTATTTCACTACATCTTATCGTAACGTTACCCACTTCCGCAGTCTGCACTAATATACAAGCAATACTTGTACACTTTTTTTTCCATACCGTTGTAGGAAATTTCCTTCCTGGGTGGAGAAAAATACTTTATGATGCGTAAAATGATTTAAATCATCAGGCTTTGATGTTATAATCGTATAAAATGCTCAAACGATACAAAGAATCACAAAATTATCCAGCGAGGAAGAGAAAATTTGAAATGAAGTAAGCGTTTATCGTTCGAAGCTCACTTGCGATGTACGTACCGACAAGTAAATAACCTGCAGCGCGGTGTACATATTCCCCGATAGCGAGCGAACCGAGTTACCTACCAGAGAAAAAGCTCAGATGCCGCCACAAGCTCCAACAGCTTCGCAAAGCTCGGCTTGATTTCTAAATTCAGTTCCATCCTAATTCTAAACGCTTTGCGCAACAGAAGCAACGAGGCTCGTGATCAAACACGAAAAGTAAGAAATGTAAATATTTGGGGTTAAAGCGACTACGACGACGACGGGTGTGTGTACACGCTCTAGCGAGGGAAAACTCTATTTCTGTATTATTTATCTCACGGCTCTCTGGCTTTGCTCGCTCAAGCCCAGCTCTCCTGCTGACACGGCTCCGACACACGAGAAAGAGAGTTACAACTAAAGCTGCGCCTCCCTGTACGTATATTTCGTAACGCTTGCGCTTAGACCAAACACTGTCGAAACACCCAGACGCACAAATTGTTGAACAAATACACCAAGAATTCCTGTAAACACCTGCACCAGAGTGATCCGATTTTCCCTGCGCTTGTCGTGGCCAATGTATGTACGGCACAATCTCGTTACGTCACTCGTCAAAGAATTCTGACACAGAATGAGTTACGAAATCCAGCTCGTTAACAAGCTGCACAACGAGGAGAAAAAAAAAAAAAGAAAAGAAAATGAGCGAAAAGAAGAACAAGGCCGTCAGCAGCATAGAGCAGTACCTACACTTTAATACGTGTATATACCAACTTGTTACAAGTAATACTACATGAACGGCTTGATTTGCTCGCTCGCTGCCGCTGATGATGGTGGTGCCATCCAATTGAAGCGAATTAATGTGTGCTCCGGTTTTGCGCCCTGACCCGTTCTCTCTGTCTCCATTGCTCCCATATGCTCTCCCTTAACCGAGAACCGAGCGCATAATACGGTATAGACGTGCCAGCAAACTAAGTATGGCAAATAGTGACAAATTGACAGAGAAAAGTGACGGCTGGTGATGTGTGCTGTTCACACGGAGCGCGAAAATCTTGACGGCTCCTCTTGCCGAGTCGTGAGGTGCTTTTTGTTGCGACAATATTATTTTGTCAACTCGAGGAGCTATGCGTATATATATATATATATATATGGGTATAATGATCGCTCCGACTCGCCTTGGCTTGCGTAACGATCTCAATGTCTTTTATCGAGATTAAAGCGACGGGATGATAGAGACGACTGGAGGAGGAAAAAACAGGCCGCATTGTGTTCCGCAAAGAATATCATACCTACTTGCGCAACGCGCGCGTGCAAACTCACGTTTCCGTGAAAAAAAAGGAAAAAAATTGCTCAAACCGGGGAAAAAAATAAAATAAAATAGAAACTACCGGCTCCGGCGCGTATCTTGTATGAAAATTTTTATTGAGTTTTGCAACGCTTCGCACGTGTGTGTACGTGCAGCACCGCCCTTGCCTTGCGTGTTTAATGTACGCGCGTGTACTACAATTATTTTGAAATCATTGTTGGCTCGCGTCCCTAGTGGATTGTCTTTTTTTCTTTTTTTTTGTTTTTTTTTTTTCTTCCTTGCAGTGGAAAGACACAGCTCGTGTAATTACGGAAATTAATGGCATTATAACTTTGCTGCGACGCTAGATTTGACGCAAGAAATGTTTTTCATAAACTTTGTTTTTTTCTCTCTCGCTTTTTTTTTTCATACGCTACGAACATTCAATCATGTTGTTTATTTGACGTAGCTCTGGTTAGTTTAAATATTTTCATCGTCACAATTGCCAAACACAGCCGAGCTCTAACGGTGGTGTAATTATCGATTTTTCATCACGAATCATTAATTCAGCTGGCCGTTGATTAGCATGAATAGCACGCATTTTTTTTCTCGCTGCATTTGAATTGCAGATTGCGACTGTAAAAAAAAAGAAAAGAAAAGACAAAGAGACGAGATGAAAAACTCGGTGAAGAAATAAAGTTTTTTCGCGCTACTTATACGTATATATTTGTATTTGAAAATGACGAAGGCAACTTCCATTGCCAAAGGAAACGCTGGCACTAGTGTGCGCACTAGACATGTACGCCAACGTAGGTGCTTGTACTCGTTAACTTTTCGATTTTCAAATGAACGATGATTAACAAAATACTCCTCCCCCCTCACACGCGTGGAAGACTCGCGTACGGTGCGTTGTACATATACGTACACCATGTACGTCGCGAGGCACCCATTGATCGATTACGAGTCAACGCGCACGACCTACCATATACTTACGTACACTTGCACGCCATATGTACATTACAACGCGGCCGTCGCACCGCACGTATATATATATAAATGCAATACCATTACCCACCTTATACGCTCGTGTACGTCGGGTTCAACATTTTAATTTTCCCTCCCACCTCGACAGTTCCTTTCCTTTTTTTTTCCTCCCTCTTCGGTGCGTGTGTACATACATACATACAAATATAGTTTCGTGACGCGTCACTTTTACAGGGGAAATAAGGGGGCGGTCGAAGGGGAGCTTTTACCCCCCTGGGGGTGCAAGAACCGCTAACTCGTTTTTTCTTTCCCCAGCGCGCGCCCGGATAACGCTATCTCATTTGGTAAATTGTATTTTTATACCGTGCGCTTGAGCGTTATAGGCCTTATTTCTTCCACTCCCTAATCGGGTGTAACGTTTTCGTGTACGGGGAGCAGGGAAAGTTGGTTTTTCTTTTCCCCTTTTTTTTTTTCTTTTTTTTTT
>NW_019379813.1:773268-798473 GCF_000648655.2 Copidosoma floridanum
GAACAATTGTTTCGTGCATTTACAAAAAAGTTTCAAAAATAATTTTCAAACCAATTTTTTTTTCTTTTTCATTCGTCACTATTTTGTAATTTTTATGTTATATAATCACATAAACGCGTTATATATTACTAAATATTAAAGTTTATTCTTACAGTTATTCAAATCCAATATTTAAATATACTTTTTTGATTGCCATGACAATTATTGTTCATTTATTTTTCGTCTAAATTGTTTTTTTTTTTTTTCATATTGTAATGGGCTGCAGTTGATCAAAAAAATCAGACTTAACAACGTCGAACAGTCGCTCCAATTGTGAAATCTTGCTCATATACCCAGATAATATTTCGACAAAGTTGAAATTTTTGAAGAAGAAAAAAAAACACGGCCCCCTCGCATTATCACCGCGTACGTGTTTTGTACGCTCACGCACACATAAATATTACATTCATCTGCGATACGCGCAATTATCTCTTTCCACGCGGATAAGATATATACGGGAGGAAGATTTTCGTTCGATGAAAATATCGTTTTTCTGGGCTCAAAAACCGTGTATTATATACTTTTATCGTCGAAGCGTCAACTCCTCGGTCAACTCCAGCGAAACGAAACAAATTTCGAAATTTATTAGCATTTGGTTACATTTATTCATAAAGAAAAGGCAAGGAATCACGCTTTTCACGCCGTTATTATTCACCGGCGCTTTACGTCGTACTTGCGAGCACAAGAATGTAAAAGCTCCCTCGATCAAACGATCCGATATCGTCTAGGCCAACCTACTCCATTACCCCCTCCAACCATGTACATGGTACGTAGCAATAAAATAAAATATTTATCCCCGTCGACGGAGCACTTGTTCCACACAGCAGCACGTGCACGGTATAGACTATATACTTATACCCTGTAGATACTCGTTGGAAAAAAAAAAACACCCGTCTCCACACCTCATCAATTGCTTCTTCTTCTTCTTCTTCTTCATAACACGACCATATATAGGTACTGTAGTGCACATAGCAAAGCGCTCCGTATGATATATACATTGCGTTCATTCATGAATTTTCCTTTTCGCCCCGTGTCTCTCCTTCTTGCACTATATGTGCATCTTCTCTTTCGCTCTTTTACGCGCGCGTACATGTATACGACAGGCTCGGTCGTCATTGAGACGTACCCAAAGTACGAAGGGGGTTGAAGGAAAAAAAAAAAACACCATCTAGCTGCCTCGCTCGCCCTCTCTTTTTTTTTTTTTTCCTTTTACCGAATTCCTCGCCTTTCTTCGCTCTCTTTTTTGCCTCCCACTCGGTTTCCGCGTTCTCGCTCATTTTTATATATGCTATACCGTGTGTCACGGCTTCAACTACGAGTAGAAAAAGAAGGGGTGGTACACACGCTTGTTTCAGATGCAATTTCTCCTCCTCTCGCTTCCGATTTCGGGTGATCGCTCATCACAACCAAAGTCGCAAGAGGCAGCCTCGCGCGAAAAAGAGCCCATCTTTGTCAGTCTCTGTCGCCGCGGGTATCGACCCATACCCTCCCAGGGTCCACACTTCCCATTATATATATGTATCAGTGAAGAAGCTTATACTTTCGAGGGCAACACGTCGTCAAGACGACTTCGACTTCCAACATCTTTACAATAAAATGTACATGAACCGAGACACCTTGTATACATACATTTTCCGAGCAACACGAATCCCCTCCGAGTTCAAGCCAATGCCAGTTGGTACCATAGAAGTAAATCACGTGCCTACAATATAATACATAAGGAAAGTAATAATTTTCCCGCCCGTAATAAGCTCAATGGAACACCTTGGGGTCACGGCGCTCACTCGTATATGCATAAACACCAGCCCAGAAAGGGGTCGGCCGATACGAGGTTTTTAGGCCATCTCCTCGAAAATTTAGTCGATACTTTTGTACAAGTGGAGCAGCAGCATCTCCGTGGAAACGGAGAGAAAACACGCTGCAGGAAATCAGAGCCCTGTAGGGGAGGGTCGAGCTTCATCCGAAAAACCAAATATTAAAAATAGACGCCCAGACGCGGGAGTGCTGGCGTTGATGGCGCCGTTCCAGTTGGATCGGCTCACAATGTGGCACTCGTTGCGCGCGTAAGAAAGACAGAGGGGGACATTATTTATTTTTTTCATTCTTGCGTCAATATATGACCAAACATCGCATTCAAGAATCCTCGATCCCAAACATCATATTCTCGATGGCTCGTCGATCCTCTCGGGGTGGCGCCGCTCGGACAAGCCATTGGCGGATCGTATAAGAAAAATCCAGGCCACGCGCACGTGCGCGAGAGAAAAATCTTTCGGCAGAAGAAACATCAGAGGGGGACCGAAACAAAAGAAGCCGATGGATCGAAGCTTTTCGAGATTCACGGGAAATATTTGGCGCTTCATTGGGGCACAGGAAAAGTTTACCTGCAGAAAAAAAAACGCCGCCTCGAGAAAATCCATTCGCAATCGTCTTTATCGAGGTGCACGTAAGTATACACGTACCTCGTACAAAAGAGAAATTCAGGGCACGGCAGTTCCTCTCTTGGAAAACCACACGCCGCGTGCGCCTTGGCGATGTGTGTGCGCGACTTCTCTCCTCTTCTTCCTCAACGTATACGTGTATACACGTGTAACACTCCCTCTCTCTTTTTCTCGCGTGATTTAAACCCATGCGCGGGTAATACGCGATTTTTCCAGCCGAGAAGTGCTACAACCCTGATGTTACGTGCACAAGGACCATAAGGAGGTGGGTTTTTCGCGCCATTTGTCGTTTTTCTCTTTTCATGGATCTACGCTTGTGCGAGTAGGTCAATTACTGTGTCCATGGCTCGTGGCTTTGGGCAATGAAACCTTCCACCCTTTGAACTCGTGACGCATCCGTGTCCCAAGTCACCCCGAGCGCTTTTATTTTCCCCTAGTGGACAACGTCGCGAGAACAAACAGGGAAACACTTGTGAATTACGCATACGTGTACCCGATGGAACCCAACCGATCGATTCTCCCTGCAGAACATTCAATCGCGAGGAAGCCGTGCACGCACATGGGGAATGGAAGGTTTCGAACAGCTAAAATCCGTACACGCGTGTAATATGTTCGTTGGTACGCGCGATGGGCCTATAGTGGTAACATGTAGGCTCCCAGATGTGTTATTATATTTCAGGTATTATCGGTACGAGCACCACGTTGTCTATACATGAACTTTGATAATACTTGCATGTTTTGTCGCGTGGATAATACAATCGTTTCACCCTCCCCCCTCAAAAAAAAAAAAAAAAAAAAAAAAAACTATATTTACGTAAGAAACAAACACTGTTTTGCACGAACAAACACACACACCCCTCATCTCCTATATACATCGAAACCGAACAACCAGCTTTTCCCGTACTTTGCCAAACGAAATCTTTCCCCCAACACCCAGAGAGAGAGAGACGGATAAGTCGAGGAGAAACACCCTCTGGATCGTAGCGAGCCAAGACGTATCTGTATGGACCGAAAAATCGAAGACAGAAAAGAGAAGAAAAAAAAAAAAGCGAATGAAAGAGGGATGCGCGTATAGTTGGGCGAGAAGAAGGTCGGGGGTGGGAGAGGGAAAAATGTCTACGTATAGACTCGCGTCAAGGGGATGGAAAAGCGTTGACAAAGAAGCAGACGGAAAAACCGGCCGTTGTTGCGAGGAGGGAAGGGCTTCCGTCGTGTCGAACAAAGAAGCTCGGGGGGTGGGGGTGGGGGGTTTGGGGGTACACGGGCTGGGAAGAAAGAGAGCACGGAGGCGCCCGAGTGTACGGTATCAACAGGGGGAGCGAAAATAAGGGCGGCATCGGGGGGGAGGGAGAACCACTGGCTGGCGCTGCGGGTACGAGTATTGATTGCGCGAGACGAGGCCAGCGCGGGACTCTGAAACTGGGTCGAAACCACTTTTCTCTCTCTCTTTTTTTTTTTTTTTTTTTTTCTTTTTCTTCGTCTCTTCTTTCCCTGCTGTGTTTCTCGGGGTGCAAGTGTGTGCGTACACGTGCAGCTGTACTTGATATATACAACAGAGAATTAAGGGGTGGCTCGAGAGTTTTAACCGTGTGTGTGTATAGGTGTACCGGTGTACAGATTAAGCCTATATTTTTGTGTTCACACACACGCAAGTAAAGTGTATCCGTATATATATACGATCAGCGAAGAAGTAATAGAAATTAAAAAGCGATGGCGCAGAATTTTCCAGCCTCGAGCGAGTCACCGAGACGCGGATCGATTTCTCAAAATCTACTGGCACGAGGCGTCCACTGTATATAAGTATACGTGTGTCCATGCGCCCAGTGCCTTGTGCCGCTTTTATATTTTCTAATATTGGATAGCAGCTGTAGTAGATGGCTCTGTGTGTGTGTGTGTGTGTATTGCTTGGTGGGGGGAGAAAGGGGGCGATTTCCGATGGGCATAAGGCACGAAGGTGACCACGCGCGGGGGTGGATGTCTAATACTCTTCACTCGATTACGATATGGCGGAAGGTGGCGCCCTTACGTATAGCCAAGGCATGTTCTGCTATACATGTAAGGGAAGCCAATCAAGGGGAGTCCCCTGTTTCTTTAATTCTTTTTTTTTTTTTTTTTTTTTTTTTTTCTTCTTCATCGATCTGCCGAGGTGAGCTAACTATACTACGTTCGCCATCACTGCAAGTTAGGGGTATATCCTTCATGTTTTATCGAGTGGCGCAAGAGGATGTTTTTCAAGAAGCGCACAAACGCGCGAGGCTTAGATGTCGCGAGTACAGCCGGTCTATAAGTCACAGCTACAATTCATTATCTCGAGTCTACATACGTGCAACAAAGAAATCATGCAATCGAGCGACAATACGTACTTTTTAAAATAGGATGAAAAAAAGCCAAATTTGAGAGAGAATAAGGACAAAAGAGGCAGATAGAGAGAAAAAGGGAGAAGGCAATTAGGCAATAATCCGACCGCATGGCAACTGAAAGATGAAAACGTCCACATAGCGACAAGAGCTAGAGCACAAGTATATATATATATATATATATGGTCGGCCGATANACACACGATCGTAAAAATCGATACGCGGCTCTCTCCGCTTTAAAGATATATATATATACACAGGTATATATGTATATATATATGTGTATGTATATGTATTGTAAGTAGCATATAGATCAGGTATATGTATTGGAGGTGAGAGGAGAAAGGCCCCGAGGCTGCATTGTATATACTACAATGTTATTGTATCTACCACTGCTTTTTCTCGCTTTCCCTCGTACAACACGCATCTTCAAAGACATATATACATAACAACACCGCACAAAGAGAAAGAAGCGCATAGAGAAGAAGGAACGAAAGGAGCCTCGGAACGAGGGGTGCTCGCATATACGCGCTCTTTTCAAATTGTCTGTACAAGTGTGTACACATATATGTGCGTGTGCATCTACAATACAATCTTCTTGATTGTCTTGGTCTTTCAATCATAATGTATGTATATGACATACGTGTGTACGGAATCTAAAACGTAGATGATGATGAATCCTTGGCGTAAATTATCAGTGGTGGAAGGTGTATATTATACACTAGGCCATCAGCAGGCTATGCATGTGTAACCTAAACTGTGTGTGTACAAAGAAGACAGTACGATGGTTGGGGGGGAGGGCAAGAGAGAACAGCCAACGGACACGGCATCGGTGAGCATCAGCGCGGCGAAAAGCCCCCGGTAACCATGGAGACGACATCGATCGCCCAGAAACACACACACACATCCACGTAATTGCGTATACGTTTACCCATACACGTATGATGATGGTGTGTATACACATGCACGAATAATACACAAGCTCGCGAGAATAAAGGGAGTGGAGGGTGTATATATGTGTGGAAGGCACATGCGCCCAACACACCCTTCTTTTGCCTCCTCCCCCTTGGTTTTCCCGTTGGGCTCGTGTGCGTGACACTATTACTTCTGGTACCCCCGGGGAGACAGTATACGGCCGAATCCTGCTCCAGTTCCGAAATCCTCTCGTTCCCGCTCCCCTGCCCTACACTAGGGCAGATCCCATCTTTCCCTCCCAACCCCCCTACCGCGCGCACACTCGCTTGAACCCTATCGTTCGTTATTCTCCGGATCCTCGTTCGTTCCACTTTTCAACGCCTCGTGACACTCTTTTTTCTCTCTCTCTCTCTCTCTCTCTCTCTCTCTCTCTCTACTTACTAAATATACACGTTTTTATTACGATACTGGAAGTACTCCCGCATTGGTCCGTGGCTGCGTGTGTGGATCTACAGTGGGTTGGTACAGTTACACGTATGGTTCGAAAAAATCGTTGTGTATAGCGTATCCAAACAAATCATTTCGAGACAAAAAGTCATAGATTTCTTGAACAACGAGGCCAATTTGGACCCACTTGTTCCGTCTATACTACGCACACGGCATTTCACGCACCCGTTCACCAACGCGTTTGGTATCAGTTTTCCTCCAAAAAAAAAAAAAAAAAAATAAAAAATAAAAAAGGAATGATATAATACATCAAGTGCTTATTAACTCTCGCTGTATATACAATTGTGTTTGTCGCGAAAGGAGCACAGCTCAACTTACCCGTGTAAACTGCACACGCCTCTCTCTCTCTCGCCAAGTTTCCTAAACTAATCGACAAAGTTCAGGCCATGCCGCGCGAATGTACACCCCATGCACACGTAAAGTTATATTGAATTTGAATCGACCGATTCGGCATTATTACGCAGATGCCTGTACACACGGTGCACGAGCTGAAGAATCGATACCAACCACGGGGAAGGGGTATGCAATGTTTGGCGAAAATTAATGAAATCATCGTACGGTGCACCCACGTAACCACCCCACACGTCTAATATGTATACCCACGACAGAATTTCCGGGGGTGGAAAATCATCAGTCAGAAATTGGCTGTTATCATACAGGGGATAACTCGCACGGCTCTTATCTCTTCGATGGGAGATTTATTCGACGTGCCAGAGAGGTCGGGTTGTGATTAATCAACGATTCCCGATGGGATCGCGAGAGAGAGATAGGGGCACGTTTTTAATCATGGAGCTGTGTACCGCACAGCTTGATTCATCAACAAATCGACGAATGCGGTATACGTAACGGTTGCCATTTTCACTGTACGCCTCGTTAAAAACGTTACCGGGTCTTTGATGAACCATCAAACCAAGGCGTGTACCCCTATACGGACGACTATAAACCAACGGTGGTACAAGAAAATAGTCCAACTCAACAAGAGCACGGGGCCATTGCCACCCGTCATCCGTACATCCGGCAGTGTGTGGCGTTACTGGAACGCGCCGCTACGTACTTACCCCTTTCGAACAAGGTCGCGAGCCCTGCGTCTACTACAACTCACCCGTCCTCCTCGCGAGCTGTAGCCGGTTGTATCCCAGGCGCTGTCGCGGCCCTTTCGTCGATGGAAGAAAGACGGAGCACGTATAGATACATCACCGAGTATAGGGGGTTGGGGGTGTATAGGGTTCGACGCGCCCCGGCCTCGTCCTAGATTCTCTCCTCCTCTCCGAGCTCGATCTTTCGTGTGGATTGTGGGCAAGGAGCTCAGGGGTGGCTCGATGGAAACTCGTCCAGTGTACCGCGCCGAGTCGGCCGTGTCCCCTCCTTTGCTTCTTTCATCCATACGTGTCGGCGCCCTCGTGAGGTCGAGGGCTTTCGATCCATTCTCGTGGCCAATGCGCTTTTCTCTTTGATCTTCCAGGACATTTTTTATATTTTTTATCGTTTAGTTGTGACGACGGTTTTTCTTTTTGCCTTCATTATCCTTATCATGAAACGTATCGTCGTTGGAATGAAGGGAAGCTCCCCTCCATCAGCCTAGAAAAAGCTACTTTTTTTTTTTTTTTTTTTTTTTTTTTTTTTGTACACCGAACCAATGTACAATTTCTCATTAATATTCCATCTTTTTCTGTACTTTTACATCGTCCCCAGCGAGTAAAAAATAATTATCCCACGTAGAAGAAGCTCGTTTGGCACCAACTAAAATTTGCACGATCCACCAAAATCACCCCCACAACGGAGCGTTGATCATTCAACAGCTGGGATTTTCCAAGCCACACCAGTTGTACGTTACGTACGGCCGAGCAGTTTTTCCACCCCTTGGAAATTTATCCCTGGCTCATTTATTCACGCGGGCTCGAGTGTGCTTTTAGATTGCGATTCAATTATACACACACGGCGCGCCCGCGTAACCGCGCGAATAATATACGTATATATACGCCCACGCGCGAAGAAAGGATTTCGAAGGGGGGGTGGAGATAAAGTTGCCGAGCGAGGAAGAGGCTGCTGCGCTTTTCAGAAATTACCTCCCCCCGAGTTGGCTGACGGTTATTTTACATTTGCTTTTTTTTTTTTTTCTTTTTTCTTTTTTCAATTCCACGACGATCGGTCGTCCCGATCTCTCGATATTTGCGGTAAATTGCCTTGCGCAACGAGACAGTGAGAGGCGTGCGATAACAAAGGAACAAACAATTAATGGTCATCTCGCGAGTCTTCCGTGCGTTTTGTCCCGCACCTCGAACCGCCGAAGGCAGTGAAAAACAAGAGGCAATTCGCGCGTGGTAATAGCGGCCAGAGAGCCCGCACGTAATATACGTACAAGAAGGAAGCCAAGGCTCCACCCTCTCTTCGGTGCATGTTAGAGTTGTGTGTATATGTATATACGCCTCGGGGCATCGCGAGTTTACGTAATATCCCTCGGCTCGATCGGGGCCGCGGCGATGCGCGAAGCGCCAAAAGCGAGCTGTTCGCCTCTTTGGGCCGTGTACGCGAGACAGAGAGGGAACATGGGAAAAACTAGGCGATAGCAATTATCGTTTCCCCGCTGAGTGAACGAGCTCTCGTTGCGAGAGCGACCTTGTCTTTCTCGCGTTTTTACTGCGTGCACGCGCGCGCCTCTGTTTTTCTCGCTCTTTTTTTTTCTTTTTTTTTTTTTTTCTTTACGAGTCACAAGTACAGCCTCTTACCGCTCTGCAGATGCTCGATGGTTTTTCTCGTTTCTTCGGGACAACCATTGCACGTGGCTGTTACATAATACTATACCATGGCTGCGTTTGAAATATACAGGTATGCTCTCGCGGGTCGGGTAAGCCCTTAATTTTTCATTTTTTGGCACACGCACGCAAGTATTTAACGCGGGTGCCCCAAAACAATGCTCTGTGCACATTCGTACACACACATACTGGTCCCATGTGTGCGACAATATATTCATATATTATTGAATAACCCAATTGGGTGCATCTTTAGCTCGCTAGCAAAAGATGACATTGAGGTGAAAAAATCGAAAATCACGCGGTTAATTGGTTACGATCGAGCTGTACACTTTGACAAAAATATTTGATTCTTGCATGAAGTGTTGTTGTGAAGTGTGTAACGAGTAAAAACTTTGAGACAAATAGCACCGGCTTATCTGCATAACATGACATTTAGAGTTCCTTTGCGCACGTACCCACACGAACCGATCGTAGATTGCAGATCGAGGCACACGCGTTTTTATACCTTGTGCGTAGCTCGATGAGTGTGTACGCATGGCAGTGTTGTTGGAAACGAGTATAGGAAAAGAGCAGCTAATCTAAGAAGGCTCTGCACCCACGCGTCGTTTTATCGCTAACGAGAGCTCGGTGCATGTACTATTCTTTGTCGGCCTCGAGAGCTGATTGCGAGTGTGACGGGAGAGGAGAAAAACCGTCCATTTCTGCTCTTTTCTCGCTCCGATGCATACGCGGCGGATCGGCCGACTCGTACACGGTTGCTCGAGAGGTGGTATTTATAACCATGAAGGTGCGAGGAAATGAGAACAAACAAAAAATTCATTCGTTACTGTTGACCAAAATATTATTCAAACAATCAATGTTCGATGGCAGATAATATCCAACCATAGCCATGCTCATCCTTCACTATACCGGTTGCTCTAGTAGTCATTCAATTAAAGTATATATTTGGAAGGGGAAAACGTGGCGGGTGGAAGAGCTTCAACTCGGCTTGGCAAATTGATTGAACTTAATTCATCGCGCGGACCCATTTGCCTCGATTGCTCGATATTGAGCTCGATTTTTTTTTCCCTCTCAGTGTGCTGATACCAGTTTTTTTTTTTTTTTTTTTTTTTTTTTTTCCTGACTCACTATGTAATTTAGGCACTCAGCTATGGGAATGGGAATGGACAATTCTTTCAAAGACAAAGAGGATGCCGCAATCAGCTATAGTGGAGTATATGGGTGTCGATTTACAATAAACAGCTTTGGAGAATGTTCGAGGTCACCGTGGGTGTAATATGAAGACGAATTTTCTTTTTTACGTAACCATATAGAGTTGGGTGCTGTCGTATCTACACACATACCTGCATAGAAATGTCTTGTATGGTTTTGCAGCTGGCAATAGTATTGATGGTCTGTTCTGACAGAGGCTTTTTGTTTCATCTATATGTATATACTTTGTGCGTGAATCTGATGCATGTTTGTAGGAAAATAATATTTCGATGCAACGGAGAAGAATCCCATGGATATACGTATACCACTTACGTCAATAACGAAGGAAAAAAGAAAAAAACGTGTTGGAAAAAAAAAGAATAACATAAAAAGCCCGTCTAATGGTTCGCGCGTAGCAATGAGTTTCCACCTATGTAATTATAGAAGCGACTGCACGTCATCGTTAAACTTAAAATGTACCTACTCGTTGCCGCTCGAACGGTATACCTAATAATAAACCCCCAAGTTGTGCATACACACACACACACACACACACACACACACACACACACACACAAACGTACATAAAAAACCATTATATAAAACCTTTAGTTGTAAAAATATATAACGATGATTCTCTATAATTTCTGTACACATCTTTATTATATGAATGCATTATATTATTATACGCAGCAGTTACTGTTCGTGCAGGTGCATATATATACGTGTAGTACCTACAGGGAAACTATTGGCCACATACATATATGTAGTTTATCTTGTAATTACAATGAGCTTACGCAAACTCCCGCGTGGGTGGTATATACGTACACCGCTGAGATTAACCATACAGATTTTACAACACGAGGCAAACTATTTTTACCGCGACTGACGCTGTTCAATTATTTGTTACTTTGATTTGGAATGTGTACGCGTAAACGAAGGGTATACGTATATATGTGTAAGGTACGCGGTGTATTTATAATAATAATATCTGAAATTTTTTTTTATGAAAAGCCTCGGTCGCACGTGACGTGGGAGGGAAGCGCTCGAAAAAGAGCCTCGCCAACGGTGGCTCGAAATTAGAACGAGGGTGACAACGAAAGAGAAGGAGGGAGACCACATGGCTCCGGTCTATTTTCGGCATATATGCTTTTCCAACCAACTTGGCTCTCCCCGCGCGAACATTCATACATACATACATATATATACATACATACATACATACATATATATATATATAACACGTCGATCGGTCACGTCATAATTAACACCGCGCTCGCTCGAATTGAAGGATTAGTTATCGCATCCTCGTCTAAATGTGCATCCATTTGAGAGTAATTATAGCGCATGAATTTTCTTGATCCACCAACACACATGCCTTCCTCTCGATCCAACGAAACTACTTTTCTCTCGCGAGGTTGCGTGAAAAAAAAATAAATAAAAAAAAATACCCATCCGGCTAAATAATAAAGCAGTAAATTTATTCAGGCCATCGTTTCGCTCCACATGTGCCAATGAAATCGGATAACAACAGCGGTATGGGTGTACGCGGTTGTCTTTGTTCCGTTACATCTCGAACCTCATGCGCGCGGAAAGCGTTTTCCCATCGGGTGATGTCACGTTGATACGCGATGAGTTATTACGGTCGTGCGAAAAGTTCCAATGCTTTTGTTGTCCGTGGCACAGGTTTTGTGGGATGAAAATACTTCATCGCTCGGGAAAATTTTCTAGCCCTGATAAGAAAAAACAAAAAAATTAATGAAAAAAACCTACTTCCGCGTTGTTCTTTGGGAGTAAACGTAATGATTTCTCATCTAATGGACGTTTGGCGAAAACCATTGCGTCATTTTTCTCTTATGTGATGACCATGGACCAGCCCAAGCGATCGCGGCGTGCGATGACTATAATAATCAAGAGGGAAAATAATACGATACCACTTACAACTCTCGTATACGCGATTAATAATAACACAACCAACGAATGGCCCATCCGTACGATGTATGAGATGGCAGTGAATAGCAACAACTTCCAAACGCGGAAAATCTGGGGAATGATTAATGGCAGCCAGCTTCTTTTCTTCTTCCGCTCATATATAGTCTTCCCGAGGATAACCACCTCCGCACGAGATTGCCTTCCTTTCCTTTGTTTTTTTCTTCTCCGCTTCATCTTGGCGCCATTCGGACCAGCCAAATTAAATAATAATCCCTATGCTCGTTGGTAAAAAAGTGACGCGCGCGTCTTCTCCTCCTTCGCTATCTTGAGGCTCGATGTACGCGTGCAAGCGTATATATGTATACGTATACCTACTCGGGTTGATTTACAGCGAATTATTTCACGCGCTCACCGGGATATGGAAAAATTGCGGTGGCAGCCGTGCTCCGGCAATCTAATTTATATTCGTTCGCGAGATGTGCTTTCCAGATTTCACTTTGCTGCTCGGCCTATAGAGTCTACTTTTTTTTTTTTTTTTTTTTTTTTTTCACGCCTGGGGGAGAAGAAACATTTTTATCTCGCGACTCGGAGCTTATTATTTTACGCGTCCGTCATACCTCGACGTTCACGCCCAAAGGCACCCCCTTGTATGCCAAACACGCCCCAAAGACGAAAAAACCAGCTCAAAAGAGGTGCACCAAAAGCTAAGGAGCTCCCCGCAATAAGTATCGATCCATGGCGAAGCCATTACATTAGCGAATTGGCGCTGAGCTCGCAGCGGCTCTACCCGCTCGGCCCTTTCCTCGATACCGCGGCTCGCGAGAGCTATTTGCGGAATTCTCGCGAAGCCCGGTTCATCGATGCCCCTCTTCGAGCGATGCCAAGAGGATATTATTTATGGACTCGGGGAGCTTTTGCCCCGTTATTTTATAGCCGAGCTTTCGGGTATTTGGCGATTTAGCGCGCCCCGCCCGATGAAATTGTTCCTCCGAGGCAGAGCACGAACAACCAGAGTTTCTTCACTTTTTCATCGTCAGAAATATCGCTCGTGAAAGCTTGCGTCCTAGAGCTTTTCCGTACTCGATCGAGATTTCACTATTCCCAAAAGCTGTTGAATCGCATTTTTTTGCGGGTGGTTGAGCTTTCAGTTGGAGCTTTTTCGAAAGGCAGGGAAAGCTCGGGCGCGCGTCGAAAAAACCCAAGCCAGTCGAGCCGACGGCAAGCGGAGAAACTTTGCGAAAAGTAAGTAGGTACACTCCACGGCTATATACATGTATAGCTGATCCGCACCCAAAGTTACAATTGAACTGGTCCGGAGAGTCGTGCCTGGAATTCGTGATGCACTCTCGTGCCATCGGGTGGGTCCACCACCTGTATATACCCTTAAGGATTTTATTGGCGTCACAGATAAAATGTACCAAGACTGGAAAATGAAATGTTTTAGCAGAAAGCCTTGAAGACCACTACAGACAGAACAACGAGATAATACACTTCTCACCCGATGATGACTGTTTCCGAGGTTTTTTTTTTTTTTTTTTCCTTTTTTTCCTTTCTTTTTTCGTAGCGTATAATGTACGGCTGTTGGATTTTTTATCGAACTATCTCTTGTGTTATTAGGTCTTATCAAGAATTGTACAACGTCCGATGAAACAAGTCGATGATGAGGTACTTAATTACCTTCTCGTCTAGAATAGAAGAGTATATTTGTTGGAATAATATATACGACAGATTTAGATGAGCCGGAACTTCAAGGCTTGTTGTTTGGGAATCATTGATGGTAAAAACATACATTTTGATGTGTAAAAGAATTACAAAGTCGAAGATGATTTATTGCGTGCAACTTTCATAAACGAAAAACAATTTTCAACAATGTCTTGACTCAATCTGTCATTTCATGCTCTATTTTTGTGTCATTGTGATCATATTTTTACCAACCAGAATAATATATATATTTTTTTTTTTCAACAAAAGAATTTTTACGTGTTTTCCAAGTGTAAGTAAACTATCATGTAGTTCATTATTTCATCAAGTATTTCATTTTATCTTTTTAGAGGTAGAAACCACTTATTATAAATCAATCCATGAAATGTTAAGAAGCAAATCACTCGAATAAGTAATGTTTTATTAGAGAAAGATGATTGTATAGAGAATGTTAGAGCTACGATGTTTTAAATTTTACAAGATTGGGTGAAGAAATTTCGTATCAGTTTTACTGATTGAGAAAGATCAGCGTATGCAGATATTTTTTAGATTTTTTAGATTTCCATCGAGCCAACAATGTAAGTCTTTCACTACAATTTCGTAACCAAAGTCAAGATCTTAAATATTATATATACCAGTGTTAATACAACTATCGTTATAATGATCTTTTACAATCGTAAAACACTGTCTATTTCCATATTGTAAAATCCACGAAGCATATCCACTTTATTAAACAGTTTTATGGGACACGATTGTTTTCGTCATTTACATTCTCGAACCTATAGTGTCTTGTGCAGTATAAACGTGATCTAACATTCCATAACCCATTACAATGCACACCTCCAAGTAACCATACAGAGATCAGGTACTGATTGTACGACAGCGAGCGCCGCACGATGATAAAATGGTCAATAAACAATAACAATTAAGCGGCCAGAAATTTTGTTTAAACATTTATTATCACTGTTGACAAACCATTGGGTGGAAGTTAAACTTCATGTTAAACTGTATTCAGCAGTATTACTTTTTCCCATCCTTGTTTGATGATCCATAGGAAGAGTAAAATTGGATACCTTCTGAAACAGGCGTGGAAAAACAAAAAAACACGTGTTACGTATCCGTAGTAAAAGTAACCTCGAAACACATCACCCACGCATCAGCTATATATCGGTGGTAAAAAAAAAAAAAAAAAAAAAAAAAAAAAAAATTAATCATAGTTGGAAACAACGATCTTACCTGTGTGTGGTCAACAGTGGGCAGAGATGCAAGGTTTTCACCTCAACCTCCTGGCTTCCCGCTCTGACTCGAGAAGTACCAAGTTGTCGCCCTCGCGCACCGGGCCCTTCACGTTCCTGATGAGCTGCCGGTTCTCCCCCATGAGTTCGACCTTCACCTGGGTGCACTGACCCTGGGACCCGGTGCGCCCCAGAATCTTGATCACTCGGGCCATTTTGCCGTCGTTCTCTGAGACCATGTTGTTATCTCTTCACGTGGGCGCAGGCAGGACAAAAGCTAGAAACAATACTCAATAACTTTATATTTTTGTTGTTCAGATGATACTCCTCGACCAGCTATATCGAGTATTTATAAATTATATTTTCTTTTTTCTTTTTTCTTTTTTTTTTTTTTTTCAACTAGGTTTTTTGTCGACGTGCTTCGTGCGCATACGTGGCCACCGCGTTTTCTAATCGTCAAACGGACTCGTTAGATTAGATTACACACTTGCGCGTATACCTCGGGGTTTTGAAATGCATACGTCTACGGTATATTTAGAATCGTGCCGAGCACTAGAACGGTTCTGGGTGAAGTAAATTCATCGTAGTCCACGTGATGCAACCCCAAAATAATTTTTTTTTTTCTTTCTATTGTCGAATTTTCCAATTTTAACAGTTTTGTTTCTTACTTGTATATCCAATCATGTGCTTATATTATACGACAAATGTTATATCTTGTACTTACTGTAAAACGTGCTCGTTGTGTGGGATGGTTCTCTGCGTTGCCTTTGGCGCGATAAGACTTACAAGTCTTAACTTCGTTGCTGATAACTCGACTTCGCGTCAATGACTGAGAGTGGACGCGTTTAAAATGACGTAGCTCACGAATGTCGATGCCGCGTATACCTATTATACTTCGATAATACAACTGTTGAGTCGTGATTAAGTTAGCGATAAGTGATCGAAACTTTGAAGAGTATTTCGGAACACGCCCAACTGTGTCATTGTGATGCTCGTTTAGAAGTACGTCACGTCCGGTCGTCTGATTTCCCGCGCAGATTAAGGCTTGTACATAATATATATATACTGTAGCATAAACAGTATAGTGTTTGAAAATGAAATTTTTGGTAAATTTTTGGTTGGTACCTCCACTTAACTGACATATCGACGTTTCATTTTACTACATTGACCATTTGTTGATTTGAGCTAATTTTCGAGCATTTAAATCTGCATTTTATCTCAATTTACCAGGTAAGCGTTCATCTTCAAAATTCATTGGTTTTTAAAAATTATTCATAAACCAATGTTGAAGTTTTGAGGATGCCACGATGAATTGCCACTAAAACGAGGTTAACCAAACCCAATACAGTAGGTCGATGTATCAAAAGTTTTTTATCACCATAAAGGTTTCATCGGTATTATTACATTCGTCAATTTGTGTAAGCCGATTTATATTGGAGAGTTTATCAAAAAGTGCCCCTTTTAAACCAAGTTTATAATCTGTTTTTTTTTAGCCCATACCACTTATGCTAATAACGATTAACTATATCTTTCAAGCACCACAATTAGATTTTTTGAAATTTTGATATAATATTCTAAAGTTAATGACGGTTTAAGATGACATATTAATTTTTTTTTTTTAAAGAATTCCTTGTTTGTTTCTTAAAGCGAAAAAGTAATTGAAAAAAGTGTATTTGTCCTTATGACAGCTCCACAGAAGAGCCTATGTTATGTATGATACCGATTTTAAGATTTAATTTTTTTGAGAATCCCTCCGAAACTTGGCAGTATAACGAACAACTAATATCAAGTCGGGTATAATTTTTCTCCAAAATTTCTAAATTAAACGAAATTTCTCAGTAACCCCGTAATTTTTTACTCTCATATCTCGGTAAATAATCGGCAGCACCTATATATCATATGTATAACACGCGAAGTAGCACAAACTCTTTACACAACATAAAAATATACGCTTTGTATGGGAGGTCCGATGAATTATTATAGAGTGAATTTCCATGTGCGCCTCATCGAGGAACACAATTATCATATTTTTTTTTTTTTCTCATTTAGGGCAGAGCTGGTGCTTCCGGGCGCGATGCTGAACAGACAGGCCTCCTCTCCGATAACGTATTCAAGATAAATTACATTTTTCGGTACCTGCAGCCACCGACTGGTAATAAAAGTTTAGTCGTACCCAAAACTTTTCCACACGTGTCAGCGCCTCGTGGGATACGGTGCGTTTTTTTCTTTCGAGTTTTATTTTTAAAACGCGCGGTAGCGAGAAAAAAAAAAAAAAAAAAAAAAAAAAAATAGAAACGCTCAAAAACACGTATAGCCGTGCGTTGTACAAGAGTTTACAATGCCGTCGATGTCGCAACTCGGAGGAATTCGGTGTAGGAAACGAGCAATCGCTCCAAGGTCGATGTATACGGTACACGTGTGTGGAGCGCCGGAGCGCGGAAGTGCAACTCCAGGTGTACCTCGTTGGTAAAACAACACATTCTCGAGGAAAATCCTTTGATTAGTTTTCCTCTTTTGCTAAATCATTTTTCACTTTTTTCAAAAAAAAAAAAAAAAACTCACTCATTCTACTACGAGCATAACTTACAACGCGAGTTCTGGATTTCGCAAAGAAGCGCGGAAACCTGTTCTGGTATATTCATCTCCGATCGATCATTTCCACGCGTCATCTCCCGTATGAGAGAAACTAAAAGAAACGCCCTAATGAAATTATCGTGGCACCAATGACAGATCATAAACTATCTGCGGAAAATCGTAAAACTTGAAGCAAATACTTACGGGGAAGTGAGTGAGAACAGCAGCAACGAGTATCGTATTTATGAACTCGCGTGTGTAAAGTTTTTGTAGCGCGAGTATACGCGCACGCATCAGCCGCGGGGCTGGAGGGTATCAGCGTAAGAAGGAAAAAAAAAGGAAACGAACACCATGGGTTCTCGTGTGAGCGATCGGAGGGAAAAAACCCGATAAACCAGCAGCTTAGACCCGTCCTCGGAGTGTGTGTATATATATATATATATATATATATATACCTACCACACGTTATATATATATATATACATATATATTTGTTTGATTTCTCGGTAAACGCGTCGGATGAATCGTGCGTATACGTATACATCATGCACGTGCGCGCGAGGAGTCCTCGGTTCCTTTTTTTCCTTCCTCTCTCCTTCGAGAACTAAAATTATTTGTCGCGCGCTATCTTCGTTTTCATTTTTTCTTCAATTCATTGCTAAAGAAGTAGAAAAAAAAAAAAAAAAAAAAAAATGCACGCAAATGTCGAAGCCTATATAAATGTTCACCCTAACACACATCAATTAATCAGCAGTATACAAGAAAGAAATGTGTCCATGGAATAAAGCTTCGTATAAACAAATAGGGAGAGAAAGGAGAGAAGAGAGGCTATATATAGAGCAGCGGGGCACGGCAGTGGAATTCACTTGTTCCCTCTTGACCTTATTTATCCTTCTCGTGCGTCTCCTCTTCCACTATCGCCTTTCTCCTTCATCCACACGCACCATACATACATGCCCTCATACGTATTCTTTTTTTTTTTTTTTTTTTTTTTCCGTCCTCCTCCCCATCCTCTTCTCTCTTTCTCTCCTTCGTTGTTGTGCTCGACTCAAGGCTGAAAAAAACTAATACCCCCTCGAGCGTAACTCCATAATATATGAGGCGTGTGCGTGTGCGTGTGTTGTTACGCAATGTCGTTTGTATAAATGTATTGCCACAACCGCACACACGCGATCCGTGAAGGGTATAATATGCAGTACCTCTATATAA
This sequence comes from Copidosoma floridanum, assembly GCF_000648655.2. The sequence continues at coordinate 792,120 of NW_019379813.1, forward strand.
TACATATCCAGCGAAGGAGCCGAGGTCGCTTAGAAGCGGCACATTCGTGCCTCCTCTTCCTCCTCTCGAGTGGAAAAAAAAAAGAAGAAGAAGAATAAGAAGAGGGAGAAGTATAAGGCAGTAGCAGCCTCTCTCTCTTCTTTCGCCATGGGAGAAATTTGTCCTCTCCCCCACTGGGTAACCCTTTTTTTTTTATTCTAAACATTGCTCCGATGTATGCCAACGCAACTCGGATGCTGTTGCGTTTCGTTTTTTCCTCTCGCTAAGAGTTTTTCCTCCTTCAATCCGGGGTATCCACGCGTAGGGTGTAGAAACACGCGGTATAGTTGGCTCTGTGGGGGGAGAGCTACCGGAAAATGCGGGTATATGCATGTACATACGGGTGCATGTGGAGCGTGTGATTATGCACGAGAGAAAAGGCATGGAGATGAGAAGGAGGCGATGCCGAGGGAAAGCTGTGGTCGCGCTGTATATATTTATGCAGGCCGGGGATTTTGATTCGTCGCGGCACAACAGAACCCGATACTTATACTTCGAGATTACCGTAGCGTAAGTATCACCGCGGCTTTTATACATAATATATACACGTGCGCATCCGTTTTCCCTCCTTCCTGTATACACCGCAAAATGCGCGTGTGCTAATGGTATAATTTCATACTTATCACCAGGAGAAGCACGAGCCACCGCGGACGTAACCGTATCAATAGTCCATCCGAGCCGTTTTTGGTCCTTAGATGCGTAATTTCACGAGAAAAACGAGGAAAAAAGATCTTTGGCCCAACCTGCTTCGAAAGATACAAGAGTTGTTTAAGGGTGCATGGGTGAATTTAATTGTATTTGAATGTAACTCTACCAATCCTTTAGCGAGCCATGCACAATACACGAAAGCGCCGAATAAGAGACTCTGCGACTATACGGTACGACGAGGTGAGAGGTAAAAAAATTGTTCAACGACAAAGTTGCAGAGATATCGCAGGGTCGCTTGCTTACTAGGGCGGTGTTTTTTTAAAAATTATTTTGCGTGCGGGGATTCTAGGTGCTTCAACGCCTCGGTATGATATAATAAGGTGATCGGTTGGGTATTTTTCCGGGATGGCTGTATAAAGGATACGAGGTGGATTTTTCTCGGTAGGTCCTGAGTTTAGGAAAGGAAAAAAAAATTCTTTCATATAATATAACGTGCCTGTGATCTATTGGTTTTTATCGGCCAAGCGTTCATCGACACGAGTCGTATACCGTCCACCCAGAGATTTTTCCCGTTTAATCTCCAAACGCGCGTAAACGCATCCCACCGCTATCGGGTTATTCTTGGGCGCGGAGAACCAAACCTCCTGGCCCGCGTTAATCGTATACGTATGTGGTTGTATCTCCACGTGACGACTATACGTGAGTAAAGTATAATGTATAAAAATTAATAATATCTGGAGGATATTATTACGTGTATCCTATACCTATTCTGCACAGTTGTACGCACGCGCTGATTAACAAAGCCATGCGTTAATATAATTACACGTACGTCCATCGTCTCCGTCGAAGGCTGTACATCTATATAATGTACTTTCGTCTCCCGTGCATCAGTATATATATATATATATGTATATATATATATGTATATATATACTTTTATCCTAAACAGACCATCTTTCGTACATCATCATAACTTTGCTCGTACGGGCAAAAAAAGCTCAGTTGGGATGAAAGGCTCTATTATCTATTCGTCCACAAAAAGGCTTCATCGAATCGACACAAAATCACCGGTGTCACCTCGTCCCTCCGACCTACACTCGATCAAGAAATGGAAAATCATACACCTGTAGCGAGCTCGATTAATGTTTTTTGTTTTTTTTTTCCCCCTATCACTCTGTATAGGTGCACCTTCTTCCGCGGGTACAAGGGGGAGATGATTGAAATACACGAGTATATGTATACATATTATATAATTGTCGCATTTAACGCACGCGCGCGCTCTCGGGTAAACGAATTTCGCGGTATACACAATTACACTGTAATGATGCACCTGTGCGATTTTGCATGCGGGACAGCTTATGGCTGTAAATCTGGATGGATTGGAAAACGGCACGCGCACCATTCATGGACCTATATACACGATATGGTGTACAACTCGTTTGGACATAAGTACAGGTTGTTTTTTTTTTTTTATCCTATGCTTTCGCTGACAAAGGGGGTGGAAGAATATGATATTCCATTTGTTTTAACAGATAAATCTAAGCTGTTACAAGTACTAGTGGGTATAGAAACAACCGATGGGAAGTTTTTCAATTCTTTTCGGAATTTCGTACTTATACACATTTCGCACGAGGTAAATACATATAATATCAATCATATACTGCGGTAACGATGATACTATACTACAACACCACGTACCCCACCTCGACACTTGTGTGTAACCGGTGTAATATATATCTATTCGTATGAGCCCGCCTAGCTGCTGCATCTTTCATCTTCTCGCGCTAAACTTTACACACACAGAGAGAGAGAGAGAGAGAGAGAGAGAGAGTCGCCCAACTGGAGCTGCAATTGGCCTACATACCTGATGCAGCACACGTATTATCTATAGAGAGAGAGAGACCGTAAGGAGCAAAGTAGGTCAGGCCGCTCTCGGTTGCAACTTGCACGCGTGTTAGGTATGCAATATACGTATAGGCACACACGTATACAAAATTTTACTCGCAGTGTGCAAGACAGGAAGGAGGAAAAGAAAAATGGGAATAAGGAGGAGGCGGAGGACTATCATAGCCAGTGTGTATAACGTGACGGCGGTATACCGATTACCGATGTGCCTGCTGCGAGGCGTTAAATAAATCGCGATCATCAATAAGATCCACCACCCCTTTCCTACCCCCCTCCCTCCCGTGGCACCCATTGTCTCTGTCTGTCTCGTCCCTCTTAATTGCAGCCTATTGTTATGGATTTTGCACGTCAGTATAAATATATATACACAGCAGCTACACACATTACAACATAATATAGGTACACGTTACGTAATACGCGTAATCGCTATACCTTCGCATAAATGCGTAGCGTGTGTATTCCATTTAAATAGGGGTGTGAATTATAACGAGCCAAGGGACTGTACCTTATATGTATCTCTTAATTGTCATTGTCATATCTGCTGCTGCAACGATATTTACGTATGTATAAGTATAACGAGCCCAAAACGATAAATTATCGGGGGTGTACAGGTATAATGTGCCGTTGTTCGTCGTTTGAGGGGGTGAAGGGTGAGGGTGATTGTATTACATTGTACATGTTAACCTGTATCCTATATATATAAAAGGGGAATTCAAGAGGTTGTTGCCTCGTTTCCTTCACATAAGTATATTGATTCATCGGCAAAACCGATGATATCAAAGGAGAGGGGGGGGGGGGTTTGAATAACTATACCTTTACGCGCCCACATCCAATCGCTCAGTTTTACCAAAGTGGCTTATCATTTGCCACACGCACGTACAGCTCTGGTATAATCGTGACGATTAATTTCTTTAATAAGAATGTGCCTGCATCGTCCGAGTGTACGTTAGGTGTGTATTGTTATCATACATGCACTATTCAGAGTTTTCCTAAACTAAACCAGCGCGAAATACATGTGGAACGTCTACCTTGTAACCCTTGGTATTTATTATTATGTTGGTGGTGGTGATAGGTTCGATGAGCATTATACACCTGGCGTTATATTATATGCACACGTATTGGTGTAAAAGGTGTTTTTCGCGCTTACTCGGTTTTGAGGTTTAGAGGTGAGATGGGAAAGTTCTCGCGTGTAAGTGAGAGCTCACAAGAATTTTTCGTAAAAATACGAAGCTGTCACCGGATACACGCACAGTACTCTCTGCTTCATTGATATTCAAAGTGGACGTAATTGGGGTGCGTTTTGGGTATACCTGTGTGGATTCTACATGAATACGTATATGTAAGTATATTGTACTGCAGTGTGAGAAAAGTTTTCTTTGGTTTTCTTGCTACCTATATATGCTTTGTATACATATGTATGTACGTGTATTGTAACTGCAATGTACACACCATATACATATATGTACCTATACTACACTTGCGTTTCACTTTCGAGGCAACAAAACTGATACTCTCACGTATGACAAAAAAAATGTATGTATATTATACCTACTGGTATAGACATGTCATTTGATGAATTATTTGTCAGATGACCAACAAGATGTGTTATACCAACTTTAAGATTGTAAAGAGTATTTTTACAGTGCATCGGCGTATTATAACTGCGCTCGTTTGAAAAAAGCTCGTTCGAATGAAACGTTGCCACTTACGTTCGTAAACAAAAACTTTTTTGTTTTTTCAACCATGGAAGCGTATATTATTAAAATTCCCGAGCATTCATCCAATGAATAAAGTAGGCGCAAACAAGGTGCCAGATATTTACCATCGAAGGGCTCCCTGGAGGGCAGCTACAAGTATCCCAACCCCCTTTTTTGCTGTCGAATCGTATACCGATACACTTTTTCCTCTTTTTCTTTTTTTTATTACATAATGCTGCTGTTTCTCTTATGTAATAGGTATACATATATACATACAACGTATAAAAACGCACGCGTGTGTGTGTACATTATGGTTATTTATATATACAAGCCTCATACAGTAGAGGCTTTATTATTCAGAGGTTTCGATTTAAGCGTGGCGGCACGCTTTGAACGCAAATATTGATTCGTCTCCGTGCATGTGTCTGTCACCGTGGACTGAGGAGCGAGAGGGAGCTGACCTAGTAACCACCCGCTACCATCACTTTTATGTGTGGTTACATTCATACACAATTAACCACCCCCTCTGCTGTGTATACAACTATATGTATATCCCGCGTGTGAATAGGGGAATAAATGAAAAAAAATGAAAAAAAGTATGTGCATCGCTGAGGAAGCCTATCTGTATATTTATGTGCTGGCAGAGGGTGGATAGTGCGATGACACGAACCACTGCAATGAGTCCGGGTTGATGCGCCTGAACTGTTTTTTTTTGTTTGAAGCAGATTTTTTTACGATAGAAAATCGCAGAGTAACGGCGCTGGTTGGGATACAATAGGAAAATAGAAAGTACGAAATTTTGTAATATATATGTGCAGGTACGATGGCTCGTGATCCCGGAGTATACGGCTCCATCGATGAAACAGAGAAAAACTATATTATACAATCGACCAAGCTTTGCTCGCTCGTTACAAAACCAAAGGAGCAAAACCGCACCCCCGTTAATTTTGTTTTTTTTTTTTTTCCTCCTCAGCGAAACCACTGACCGGGTTCTACATTCGCTCGCGAGAGGAGATTTTCAGCGGCTAAAGGAAGCGAATGTAGGGCGGGTGGCAACAGTATACGCATTGGGGCGGCCAAAGTGGATAGGTACACAGTGGGAATTTTGGGACCAGGACTACGATGGATACATGTAAAAGAGGGGGTGGGGTGCATAAAGTTTCGAGCCGTCTGACGAGTGTGCGCCATAACACGGTACTTGAAACAGTTGCCCAAAGAGCTCGCACATTTTGGAACGGGACAAAAGTACGTGCGCGGTTTTATATAAAAAAAAAAAAAAAAAAAAAAAAAAAAACCAGAGAGAACCGTACGCGAAAATCAGGACGATCGTGCGTAGCATTCGACAATCGAAGCAGCTCTCGATACGTGTTAGGCGCGCGCGTGAAAAAGGAACAACAAGCGAACGCCAAATGCAAGCTCTGCGTTTTCTTTGTAGAAAACTGGCGAGTAACTATATAGTAGCTGTTAGGCGCAGAAACAATAAAGGCATGCACTGACACTGCACCGGGTACACAGTAATGAAAGAGAAACGGACGATTTTTTTATTGGCCGGTTAATCGCGCGCACGACGCTAGCCACCGAAAAATATACTGCTGTAACGGGACGAGGAGGAAACGCTTGGGGTTATCTCTCTCTCTCTCTCTCTCTCTCTCTCTCTGTACACTCCGGCGTTTGTACATCATTCCGTGTACAGAAACCCGGTGTACGGTGCCAAAGTACGCGTCCCTGCACTGCGACGCGCGGGTGTTTATTTTTAAAAGCCCCGCGCAGGGTTTCATGCAAGTTCCGCGTCAAGGTTTAATTTTCGCGGCTTGGATTTTCAAATTGTGTTTCTCGCGATTGACGAAAAGAATCGTCCGAGGAGAATGATCCAGGGGGAAAGAAAGGAGGGAAGGACAAAGGGGATCGAGAGGAAAACGGGAGGGCGATACGGTTGGCCGGCTGTTATGCGGTACGGATGCAAATAGAAATGCGGAGGGGAGCGAGAAGTGGAGAAGCTGGGTATCAAAAAGCGAAAAAAAAAAAAAAAAAAAAAAAAAAAAAAAAAAAAAAAAAAAAAAAAAAA
>NW_019379813.1:799273-849100 GCF_000648655.2 Copidosoma floridanum
TTTTTTTTTTTTTTTTTTTTTTTTTTTTTTTTTTTTTTTTTTTTTTTTTTTTTTTTAACGTCCCATTACACCTCACTCCTGTAACCAGCATTTGCGAGTAAAAAAAATCTCGATACTGAACTGAAGGCTAACTCCCAAAAGATCACATTTAATTTTCAAGGTGCATGTATAACCCCGTGTGTATAATTTCGCCAAATGACTCGAGAGGCAAAAATAATGCATCAACCAGCCAACTTCGAGCCGAGAAACTTCAGCTAAGAAATGTCCTCCCCTCGAAGTATGAGTACAGTCACAATGTCCTCGCTTGTTTATTTATTTATTTATTTTTTTTTTTTTTTTCAAATTTATACCTAACAACGAGTAAGACACTCGAAAATGCATCGAGAGTAGCTCATGCAGCTGCGTATTATATACGTAGTGGCGTCAGCTTGTCCTTCTTACGTAACGATTCTCTCCTCCTTCCTTTTTCACTTCGCCAACAGATAACTCGGCTGCCTATATGCCATGCGTCTGTATCCTCGCGACGGGGTAAGTATAGCTATACCTTGTAGATTGTTTGAGAGGGATCAAGGCATTCAAGGCGAACCGGTGTACCACCTCCTCGCGCATCTCCGTCCCAGTGGTTCTCTCAACGGCAACTCCGTCCATTAGGTTTGGTTTCTCCTTCCCCCGGTGCATGCATCAGGCCCGGAAACAAAACCGAGAGAGAGAGGAGAAACGGGGGGAGCGAAAGGGGTAAATAGAAAAAAGGATCAAAGGATGGATTCTTACGCGTCACGTGCGTATACAGCATAGGTAAAAAAGAAACGAAAAATCTCGAACGAGGGACTCGCCGCGGTATAGTACTATTACTCTCGAAAATAACACTTACATATACCTATACCTTCCCGGACACCGAAAGCGCTTCGCCTCCTCCTACTATACTCTTGGACTACTTGTGCGCCTATTCTCTCGTCTACATAATATATATACATATATTACCCATGGGGACCTGTGCGTTACTTTGGAGTTCTCACGTTCTTCTTTCCCTGTTGCCTCGAGTGGGCAATTTTCGTTGCCTATCACAGTACGCGTGTATAATGTTAGGTAGCGTTTGTTTATCGTTTTATAATTTTTTTGTTCCAACTAAAAAAACCGCTTGTTTTTTCAACTCCGCATTTCGTTTTCGGTGGAATGTACATAATATATTGCAGAGGGTCTGCGATTTTCCAAATTGATTTCTCCTCACCTTTCAACTGCCAAACCGACGAAACTTGTTACGAATATTTTTTCCCCCGATACCTTTTTACTCCACGTGTGTGTGCACGAGGGAAGAAAAATCATCCAAGCGCCCTGCCTCCAAATTCCTCGGAAAGAAATGCACACACGCGCGCGTTTAAAAATAGTTTCTTCCTCGTTCTTGTCTTCTTGTTGTATCATCACATAAATATACTATATAAAGTCTCGGAATGAAACCGTATCTCTACTCTCGAGTTCTACGTTGTTTTTTTTTTTTTTTTTTTTTTCCTCTCTTTTACGAACTATTAAAAAGCTTTCTCTTTGATGAAGCTGCCACGCAGGCGCCCGTTCCTTCGTAAGCGCGAGCGTAAAAAAACTTTTCTATAATCCATACCTTGTACGTACAAAGTACAAATATATTCGGGAATTCGCAAAGAAGAGAGTATTTCACGAGCGCGTGATTTGCAGATAAAAGTTTTTCCACTTATTTCGGTAGCTTAGTTGTACAATGTGAAGAAAAAAAAAAGTTTGTATATATATATAAGGAGTGCGTATACAATGATATTGTGTAGTAGGTACACACTTTCCTCGAACGAGCGCCGGAAAAAAAAAAAAAAAAAAATCGATCCGTTTCGAAAGGAATGGGAAGTATATAGGACTATCTTAATGGTATACTGTAGCGAGGGAGCGTCCGTGAGTTTAAAGAAAAGGTAAAAGAGAGACACGATCGCTCCGTAAACTGATGGCAAAGTTTCTCGTTCGAAGACCGAGAGGAAAGAAAAACACATGAATTCGGGAACTCATCACTCGATTTTCATACTTTTTCTACTCTCGTAACAAAAAGTCGCATGAAAACAGGCACCAAGTTTATACTATTTATAGGCATCCTCGCCAAAAGCAGCGGACAACCGCGCGGCAAAAGTTTCAACCATTCACGAGACCGTGACTAAGTGCACTTCCTGTCCCTCGCCTCATGTCCATATATTATATACCTTACACGCAAATTTGGACCATTCAAATGAGATGATCGCGCTACATGACCTGAATCCGTCAGGTGATACATGTATGTATGTGTGTGTGTGTGCGCATTATTCGCGATGAATGCCCAAGTAGGCGAAACAGTTTAGCGATGGCGATAATTCGAGAGAGGACCGGCCCAGGGGAGAACCGTCGAAACATCGCGGCCGATCAATCACTCTTTTGTTCATAAATGACGCGCGCGTGCCAAATGGAGCGACAAACTGAATTGCGGGTTTTTTTTTTTTTTTTTCAAGCCACGGTCAGGTGGACGAAGCTGCGCGTATACAAAAGTTTCATTTTCGACCCAAAAGACTTGAATTAATAGTAGTTTTCCTACGAGTTTGAAAAGTCTTTGTTTGCGAACCGAGAGGTTTGCGGCCCGAGCCGAAGGCGAGGGACGTAACGAGGTTCGTACAGGAGACTTTTCGAACGAGTATCGGAAAACTGCTTTTTTGCCCGAGGAAGTACCAGCCTCCCAAAACCACCCGAGGGCGGAAAATAGTTTTTTCCCCACCGTTGAATTTTTTTCGAAACATCAAAGAATGCAGTGAAAGTTGTTTGAAGTTGTGATTTAGAGTCCGGGAGTATTGAGAAAAGCTCAATACCGGAAACTACGGACGGACCATAATAATACCTACCCCCATTTTTTCGGACAAAAGAGGCGTTTTATACACCTACTCCTCCGGTTTCGCTTCGATTTCAATTTCACGACGCATTGACAGATTGTACAAATATGTAAAAGCACTTTGGAGTGGTGCCACGTGCAACCTTCGAACTTCAACGCGCTCAGTCGAAAGAAAATGTACCTACGTGCAAAAAGGACCCAGAAATAGAATGGGAAAAGGAAAATGATCGAATGGGAAGAAGACGCACGGATAACGTGCTCTATATATTCCTCTTCATCGACATGGTGCGGTACGTATGCATTTTTGCACACACGTGCCGTCCTTGGCACGACCCTCCCCCCCCCCACATGCACAAGTTACCGGTTTAACGTTTTCTGTATATAGTACAGCTGCACAGCATCTTCCGCACCGGGGATTCCCCCGATTAACTGCTCGCCCCAACTTTATGACCTTATTATTATCGGGAGATTTGCGTTTCACCTTGAAAGAAAATTCGCGCATTATGGCGTGCAGTATATCATGAAACACTTCTGTAAATCCAAGTATTTTTAAGTACACGCTTATAGTAAGTATAGTTGATGCTATAGTTACATAAAATGCATTTGGTGTAGTAATAATGTTGATGAATGTTTCAAGAAATGCTTTCATTGAACATAACAGTTTTTAACTAAACGAATTATTATTTTTTTCTTTAAGGATCAATTTTAATTACATTAAAAAAAATTAAAGTATTTAAAAGCACTTGAATTCATAGTATATCATAATAATACAAAATTAATGGAAAAAATGTATAAGAAGGCACTCGCATTTGTTGAAAGTAAAATTATACATAGTCGCACCTCGGCTCAAAAAACCATTTGGCAAAGAGTAGATGGGAGGGGAGGAGATTTAAAAATCAGGGCGTGGCCTGTAAACGCACCCCCGCAGCTTTTGGTGTGCAAGTGTGAAGGACCTACTCTCGGTCGCATCACTCGAAGGAAGCCATATTGAATATCTGGGCCGAACGAGGGTGAAAGTCACCAGCTCCCATCTCCCCTCTTGTACATGTTTATGCGCATACATATACATGCGCAAACGTAGAAATCTATTTAACTAGTTTAGCTCACTGTTGATGAAACGATGACGTGTATATTACTGCGTACGCGTGTATTGTAATAATTACATCTAGGATGTGCACGAGGATGGATGGAAAATTCACGTGGTACATTTATGTTTTCTCCCTTTTACGCCAACTACGAATTTTTCCACTTTTTAAAAGATTAGTGCACGGAATTAACAACTGTACTTGCATGGAAAAACAAAAGTTTCCGCCGCTAATCGAATGGATGTAACGTACATAAACCACAGAGATTTTCATTTCCCGGTGGCAAACGCCACAATCAGCGAATGATATGGATTACCGCGTCATCACGCTGTGCAATCCCACATTACAATTTACCACCGCGTGAATCAAAATGATGTTTTCGCGTCCGGGGCACTCGTGCTTGTGGCCGCTAATGGTGCAAAATTCAGCTGGCTCGCACATCACCCCTGTGCAAAATTCCCCAGAGTCAGCGTTAGATATGGGTATACGTGTATACCCACGCACAAGCGGAAAGTTTATACGATCCAGCGATTTTATACACGCGTTTCATCTGTATCCTATACCGCAAACATAATGTTATTAATTTTAATTCACCCTGTAAATCAGCACTCGACGGACGAATATCAACGTGTCAGTGGTACACTGTGAGAAAAATATAATAAAAATTACTGTCCGAAATGGTAAAAATTAGGTTGGCAAAAAGTCCCTAGACGCCGGAATGACACCAGATTACCGTTCTAGCGCAGTAAATTTTATTGTATTTTTCTCTCAGTGTAACGGTACCTGCCGATGTCGTGTATACCTTATATACAAGTTTATGTTACGTGCCAAGAGTTTAACACTTTCGAAATGTGAGCATATGAATGATACCAGCCGGTGATAATGAGCAGTATAATGGAAGGGCACCGCACATATTATTCGTGATTTTAGGCGTTGTAAAAATAAAAAGTTGACGTACGCCACCGCATTTGCCACCTGAAACAGCCGAGCCTTGTGTTTCTCTTTCTCTGGAGCTCGCTCGTAACGTACGAATCAATAGCAGCCTGTCGAAGCCTCACTGGTGTGTAATCGCCCGTTGATTTTTTTTTTTTTTTTTTTTTTTTCTCTCCAACTTTATTTATCGCGCCAGTGTGGTCTAACGAACACGAGGGGAGAAAAGGAAAACAGGTCTGGGCCGGGATGCCTTTTTTAACGGGGATGCAAGAAATTAAACCGCTTCCCCGAAAATCGTATACGCGACGCGATTTAATCCTTCCGCGAAGCTACGTCCCTTGGCTCACGCGCTTTGTAATGGCTCATCCTCTTCTGTGTTGTAGATTTGGACAAATGGAGTACATATCTTACGAAATTGAGATGATTTTGTAAGACAAACAAGCGGGTGGTGTTTTTTTTGCCAAATATAGGCCTAGAGGAGTAAATTGTAATTGCAGGTTCAACTCACATATATATGACACACACGTGTAGTGTAATTAAATACGTGCGTATGAAATAGACGAGCAATGGGCCTCTCTCATGATGGGCACACGAAAACACAATATTACCTAAGTACAACAATGTTACAATTGCAGGGAAAGACACGACCCGACTCAATCTGATGGATTAGTCATCTTTTTTGTCTTCAGTAATAAAATGAGTGAACCCTGTAATTTGAAATGCTCTTTCGGCATCTCTTTGGCTAGTAACTTCATCACGCGAAACCTGAAAATGTGCACTCTCTCAACAATACACACATACACATGTGTATCTGTTCTGGGTGTACGTTTATGTTTGTTCGGTGCAAGCATATTTATACGCGTCTCAAAGTTTCCGTCTTTTCGTTCGTCTCGCCTGTCACCTTATCAGCGCCTCTGATAAATCACTCGGCTCTTGCTCATTTTTTTTTTTTTTTTTTTTTATAAGCTTGCATATTTCAGCGAAACGAGCAAAATCACGGTGGTGGCTTTTCTCCGCGTGTTTTTTGCAACCACCGGTACAGGCGTTCAATTAAATTTTGTCCGTAGCGAGAAAGTTTGTAACTTTTTTCTCGTACAATCATTTTTTTTCCTTACAACGTATGGAAATGATGAGTATATTTATATTCGCTGTACCCGTGCGAGGAGACGTGCGGCAAAAAAAAAGGTGAGGCGACTTGCTTACCAAACAAAAGAAGAAGAGTCTCTCGCAATGATAATTAACATCCATGGACCGTTTGCGGAGAATTCATAGAATGGGCTCGCTCGGTACGGCTTTGCACAAAATTTGTTGCAATATCTTTTTCCCTTTTTCTTTATCGTTTGGTTTGGAATAATAATCGAGACGGGGGTTCAGGGATCGTTTGTTTTTGGGTGAGTCGTTTATTCTTTGTTAAAGTTTTGTACAAAACGTAAGATATACGAATATATCATCATTATTATATTTTTAAATACACATATGGGTGTACACAAAAAACAATGTAAAAAACAAGAGTAGAAAAATATATGATTATTATTATTAATGTTACTGTTATATTTACGTACAGGTACAATTAGTAATAGTCGATGATTTAATCAACAGTACAAACAATACATGTTGTACACCTTAGGTGCACTAAAAAAAAAAAAAAAAAAAGAAAAAGAAAAAGAAAACGTACTAGTTCCAAGTAATTAATGATTTGTTTTTACTCAATAGAAATCAAGTAAACGGATTTTCTCGAATCTAGTAAATTTTTTGTTTATCTCTGTGCGAAAACAGATTCGTCATTTGGTTAGTCTCTTCGTTTCGTCTCTTGGCCAATCTGGAAAAACGATGGTGATCCCCTTCAAGATTAGTAAGATATTGCAATAAATATCCGTAACACATGGTGATGGCACTTGGCCTCCATCGGCCAACAAGACCCTTGACTACTCCACGTATATATTTATGTATCTCGGGGAAAAAAAAAAAAAAAAAAAAAAAAAAACTTTAGCCAGCTCGTTTCTATCGAACCAACGGATTTCCTCGAGTACACGTACCACTTAACATAATTGTAGAAACCAGCGCCACAACGACATCCCAACTTTCACCACTTTCTCTTCTCTCGGGTCCCTCTTCCTTTCCTCCCGGTCTTCCCAATCGCTCCAGCAGTCCCCATAGGTACAGGTACTACTTGTGCTGCTGTTCCTGCTGCTTGTCCTGCTTATGGTGGAGGAGCGTGTTGCTCGCCAACGTGGTAATGGACGCGCTAAACGACTGCCTGAGCTTGGGCTTGTCCTTTGGCTCCTTGGCGAGTTTGCCGTGGTTGTCCGGCTCCTCCTTGGGCTTCCTCTTCTTCTCGAGCTGGGCCTCTTTCTTCCTAAGCCTGTCCACCTCCTTCTGCAGCTCCTTTTCCCGCTGCTCTTGCCTCTCCCGCAGCCGGTGCAGCTCCTTTTGCAGCTCCTTTTCCCGCTCCCGCTCCTTCCTCTTCAGCTGCTCCAGCTCTCTGTGCAACTCCTTTTCGCCCGACATCCTTCCTACCGCCTCACTATTTCTGAAACCGATGGTAAGTACAACGTTTACGGGTGTTTTTTTTTGGTCGCTCGGGCGATGACAATGACACGTCGCGGGTCCTTTTGCGGAAAAAAACATGCCAAGCCAGCGCTGACGCGCTTCCGCCCGAAACGAGCCGCGGGAGTTTAATTTCACGCAGCCACGGCACTTTGGTGCCAAGCTTGCATTAATATTCCTTTCCCATAGGAAACAATCGTCGATCAAAGACGATAACGACACAAGCGAAAGAAATCACGAGAGAGTATACGTATGCACACGTACAGGTACATTGCATATATAATGTGTATATGTACAAATAACGTATTGGCCTACATAGCAAGCGTGGCAACTAGGGGAAGAAAAAGCTCAATACGCACCTGTGTTAAGTGACGTTCGCGCAGCAGTGGCAGAGTCGCAGGACATATAGATCGTATGGGTTTGGCGTACCTGTATGCCTCTCCGGAGTTGAGCCAATGCTACCGGGCGAGCAACTAGCTGCTACGGCTGCAAAAAACTCGTACATATATAAAGAGGTGAGCCGGTATACCGATGCTGGATGAGCTCACGGGCAAAACGCATAATCAATCTAACGCACGCGCATTATAGCTGGCCATTGTACAAACAAATACACGCCCGAGAGAGACAAACTCTCGTATATTAATTGGCGGCACGACGATGATCATGGGTTATGTACAATGCAGATCGCTCATCACGAGCTGTCCGTCAATCCGTCGATGCATCGCGTGCTTACCGATGCGTGTTTTTTTCTCCCCCCCCCTTGCTGTTGCGAGATCGTTTTATTATTATTATTTTTTTTCATCGTGCGATTGAAAAATTATTGATTTTTTCTTTGGTCGCATTTCTTCGGACACGTGCACGCTTTGGAATATTATCATACGTGCTTCTAATGTCAGCTGTAGCGTCACGGCGAACCTATATCGTGTTATGTACTTTATCATCATGTATTCGTGAGTCGTTAAAGAGACGCGGGTTTATTGGTCCGGTATGTGGTATATCGGACAATAGTTTGAGATATGAAAAATCAGTAAATTTAACTAATGAATGATTATTACGCGAGAGTATCTTTCGCATCGGTGACAGCTGGATTTTTTCAGTAAACTCGGTCATTTTTTAATTGTTCAATTGTCCCTCCCTTCCACCGATCTCGTACCGATATTGGTGTTCCTTGTTACAATCGAGAATTCTTCGGCCAACGACTTAGTGCAATTACTTTGGTCTCATGTTCAATACATATCAATACAATTTAAAAAAAAAAAAAAAAAACCGATTTACGGATTTACAACAATGTAAAAGGGCATCTACGAACAACTTCTCGCCCCCGAGATTATATGTATATAAGTATGGATTATACGTGGTAGATGATGATAAATATATATGAGATGTATTATATAGTACTTCGGCGTCGGTGGTGCATGTGCTTTTATATACGTTTACCCGCACCCACCGTGGCGAGTAAACGCCGTTATCGCGTTGCAGAACGAGGAAATGCCTCTTTACGTGTACCAGCACGTGGATAGTGCATATGCAAGTATTGTCGGTGTGCACGTCTTCCGCGTGTGCGCTGGAGGAGAAAAAAGCCTGAACAAAAGGGAATTTTTTCTTTTTTTTTCACCTGCATCATCTGCACCGAGAGAGCAAGATGGAATGTTTCTATACTCGGTGGCGTTGGGAAAATGAGCGGTAAATTTAGTCGTATCTTTTTGGTAAACACTTGAACGGATGATGCTGGTTCCTTCGGGTGAATATAGCTTTGCGGTGTAAAACAGCGCGCCGCGATTTTTTTTTCCCCAAATGACTGGTAAAAGGGTTACATGTACCACATACACGTGCCAGCGTCGACGACGGTACAATTACTCGGTTATCTGATGATAAACAACCGAGAAACGAAAAAATGCGCGATGAAAGATAAGCCGGTGCGAATCGGGGCATGTGTGTACGCACGTCTCCAAATACACGTATATGTACGTGTACGCGTGGGCGTACAGGCCGACGATAAAACGGTCGGAGACGCTGCTGCGAGCTATTTGTTTGGCACGTAAATTTTCGTCGCCGACGTCTCGTTGGCAGCCACGTGTTTCCCGCTCCAAATAAATTCGTTCGACTCCTTTTTTATTTGTTTATTTATTTTTCATTTTATCGTGCATACATAGTGTTGATTTCTTTTTTTTTTTTATCATCCGTTCGCGGTGCGTGGGTGCATTGAAATAATGGAAATAAAAAGGTAGGCTGTTATTTTATGCTCAAGCCCAACAACAAGTTGCAAATGTCATATTTTGTAGGGCGATTTTTGAGGCGGATCGATCTTTTGCTCGTTACGAAAATCGCAATATCGAGGGGAAAAAAGAGTCGCGAAAGGCAGAGGAGAAAAAGCGGAAGAAGGAGCAAACGGAAAGAAAAAAAAAAAAAAAAAAAAAAAAAAAAAAACGCAAGAATGGCGCATTAGGTGCCTACTTTATGCCTCTGGTGCAAACGCGGGAAAGGACGGTTTCGACGGGCCGAGGCTAATTAGAGATACCACGAGCGTACCGAGTCGACCTTCGCGTACTCGGCTCGTGAGTAATGATGCTCTCCTCTGCTGTTATGAAATTCATTGTGTATCTAACGCACGCCACTATAGTTGCCTACCTATAGGCGATTAAGCGAACCGAACGAGAAGGTGATAAACGAAGGCGAGTTGAAAAAAAAAAAAAAAAAAAAAGGATTGCACGTATATCTCACCATTAGTATGGGTACCTATATATATACACAAGCAGAAATTGGCAGCTCGGATATCTTTTTTATCAAATGTTCCGCGGTTTATTATACTCATTGTAACACGATATACCAACTTGACAAAATAGTGGATTGAAAAATATAAACTTTTTGGGGGAGCATCGTTTTACAAGTAGTGATAGAAAAAATGCGTCACGATTTCGGGAAACAAAAAAATCCATGCCTGATGCTTTTTAAAGTGATCAACAATGTGTCGTATACCCAAGACATCGTACATCGTATACGTATATAGGTTTGATGATCACGAGAGAAAAAAAAAAAAAAAAAATTTGGTATGCGTGTATGCAAGTAAGCACAATGGAACGCGGATATTTGGTATTCCACAGATACAAGGATGCGACGATCGCACATGTATATACCTATACTCGTCGGATGAACGCAAGTAAGACGCAGTTGGTATATATATCGGGGCTCGTGTTTTGCATCAGCTCTTTGCAGCAAGCGTTATCAAGCGCGTGGTGTATTTATCAGTCGGGCAGAAACTGCAGCTCGGACGGAAAAAAAAAGTAAAAAAATTTTTCTCTCTCGACCTATGTAACGCGCGGTAATCCAATGATAAAAATTTTTTTTTTTTTACTTTTTTGGGCATACGTACAAGTATGTGAGAAATATTGGAGGGTATTTTTTTAATTTCCATCGCAAAAGACGCAACAACGTTGTCTCGTTTCGCTGACGACTGGAAATTCGCTGCAGCGGATGATATTATACTTTGAGCGTATAATACAATACCGTGGGTATAGCGAGACCTCTGCGATGGTGTATTGTTATGATGGTTGCTTGCAGCGACAGCAAGAGAGAGGATTATGCCAG
Source organism: Copidosoma floridanum (assembly GCF_000648655.2). The sequence continues at coordinate 810,287 of NW_019379813.1, forward strand.
TAATATTAGGTCGCTTTACGTGACTGGGATGCTAAAGGATACATGTATGACGCTATGTGCACACTCATGATACGTGTCTACTGTCCGCTGCAACGAGGCCCTGCTTTGCTCGCTCGGACGTTTATAACGTAGGTGCACGAGCGATTCTACAAAAATTTCGGTGCTCACGTGACGTGTCGCTTGAAATTGAAAGAAAAATTACGTTTGTTAAATTTGCGACTATAATGCAAAAGAAGGGAATCTGGACGTCATTGATTTTTCTACGGTTTTTTAAATGAATGTTGGACACTAATTTGACTGGATTTCACGTAATGGATGCTCAGGGAAAAAGTAGTGGTTAAATTAGGCACCCATTCAGTAGGCAATGCATGTCCGGAGATGAAAAACAGCTACTTCAATGACAAATATTATGTTGTTGCACAATTACCCGAAAAATCTACATTATTTCTGTATTGTCTGATGAGCGTTGAAAATTATTTTATCAAGAGTGTGATTGGGAACGAGGTTATCCCAATTTTTTTGGAGAATCTCTCGTATACGAGCAGAGACAATAACAGAAGCGTTTTAACCTTTTTCTTTCTCTCGTTCTTTATTGCACCAACGTGTGTAGTGAATGTTTAATGAGAAAAAAAAAAAAAAAAATGTATACTCTCATAGGCTGAAGGTAGAGTGTAAATATAAAAGGAGGACGGAGGATGTTCGTGAGGCGCATCTTCATAATGTGAAACTTACAGACGTGCACGAATGTACCACGAAGATAAAGACGCGAGAGGATACTTCAAAGTAAAAAGAGATACACGCACGCGGTGTGTGCAATGATGTGGAGGAGGTTTTGAGGTGTTTTAGAAAGTTTGACGTGTGTTTATACATTTTTTTAAAATGATTATTTCCATTGTTAATTTTTTATTTTATTGTATAGGTATAGGTATAGTAAAATTATTTTTTTTTTTTTTTCTTTTTTTTATTCTGGCATTATACGCGAAAGTATATAGTAATGAAAACTCGTTTCTACGGTTTGTTCTACCAGATATTTTACCTGGATTATTCTCATACTCGATAATTTATTTCATCCATTAAAAGAGTACAAACAATGTGAGATAAAACAAACATTTTTCCTCTTTCAATACTTATTCATCCGTAAATTGCTTTATGGATACGTGCACGAAACCGATAAGAACTGATTATTTACATTTTATGACTCCTCTTTGAGTACAAATTTTCCACTCCAACTGCTGTTACATGCTTACTCATAAAAAATTTCTAAAAAAACCATGTGTGCATATATGGATCTAAAATTAAAAAAAAAAATTTTGTATACCTATTGAAACTGATCTCTGCTCAGTTGGAATTCAGAAAGCGTGTTTACTGTTTGTTTTACGTATGAACGTTTACATATATTTTTAGAACGATTAAGGGGCTCTGGTTAGAAAAATAATAAGATGTCTCAAAGTGTCCTTTTTTTCCTTCCATTCCTCTGACATTCGTTTATAAATAAATTCACAAATATTCGCAGTTGTCTTTGAAGAAACACTAACATTTTGCAAATTATTTCTAAACGTGGTCAATAAATTATGATAAAAATGGGGAATTTTAAGAAAAGATTTCTACGTAAGTGAAGAAAAAAAGAGAAAAAAAAAATATAAACAAATAAACTTGTAGATGAAAACATCTCTATTGTTGCCACAATTTTAAGAAAAGTAAGTTTCCTCGGCTTTTTCAGGTAAGTACAATTTTTGTTTGATTCATCACACACACGCGATCCAGTAGAACGAACAAGATAAGCCTAAACCGTACAAAATACTGTATTTTAATATTTTCATGGAATGATACAATGGCCCTCGGAAGTGAATGTAATAACATGAACAGTAACGTTAGCCGGTATAATCACGACCTCGGCATCGCGTGTACACCTCCAATCACAGTTTGGAGTGATAATCATGCGTGGATAACAATTTTTTCCCTCCAACTTGTCGCTAAACGCGTACTTTTTTTTCCCCCACCCCCGCAATTTCCTCAACGACTCTCGTGAAAACTTTTGGTCCGTCGCCGCGACAAAAGTTTCAGGGTAATTGCGGGCCTTTTTTTCCCACTCGCTTCCGTACAAGCCTTGCGCATTACACGTATGAAGCGTCCAACAAAGCAAAAAATCCCTCTCGCGGGTAAATTGCGCACGGAGTATATAAGTAGCGTGTCTTCCCAGAAGCTGTAAATTATCTCATAATTTGCCTATTACTTACACCGCGTACGTGTATAAACACGTATGGTTACACTTTTGAACGAATCAAAGTTTTTCCTGCTGAACCGATGAAACATTGCATCGTAAAATCCTCATCAAAAGTACTGATCATTTTTAATGCGAAAATATAAGATTATTCTGAAAAAATTTAATTGAACTGAAAAGCCAAGTTTCGGAGGTGCAGGCTACAATGTTCTCGAATAGAACACATCTTCGATCCCTAGCGCGTATACCCATACACATGAAAGCCCACCATCAGCCGTATGGTATATGGGATAGCGAAAAAGGGCTGCTGGCTGTGGAACTACAGTTGTGCCGCTTGTGCAACACGCGGCGGCCGTATTTTACATAAGTTAACATCGCAGCGCTCTTCGAGCCCGACAATGGCACGCCACGTTTTTATACATTTTTCTCCGAGTATCTCCAAGCTATGCTCGCAATGTACATTTACGCGGCCATCATTGCTTTGCACCGGTAAATAAAAGCGGGTAACAATATCGGGAGGTCTTGGATCGTTAATGAATCTCCTCGGGAAATGTGGATGCGTTGGCGGTGGCTCCTTTGTCGCGTGCCTTCCAACTCTTGCTTTGCGACATTGAAAATGCAAAAATGTTATTCACTCGAATTTTTGTTTTCAGGCGCACAGAGAAAGAGTAATCATATAAAAATCCGGCAGATAAGTAAGTACACTATTTTCAACGGATGAATCCAAGAGCGCTTCGTTCTAAACTCGTCATATCCGTAAGTGTATAGGTATACCATATTGTACGCGATACAAAAGAGCTGTATACTTATACAGTAAAGAGAGAGAGAGAGAGAGAGAGAGCAGCTCTTATACGCGTTACGAAAGTAAATGGATTTCGAAAGTGTAAGCGAACGAACGGGTGAACGGCTCTTTCTATATTCTACTATACATGTACTTTACGCGCGGGCTCGGTTTGTGTTGCGTATATAAGAGTAGGATATATACTTAGGTGTACGAGCGATTCCGTAAAAAAGTCGTCCATCCATATTGTCCGGTGTACTCGGAAAAATTGAAACGGAGTTTATTATTTATATTTATTTTGGTGGCCAGGGTTCAAATCCCACTCTGGGCAAAATTTTTCATTAATTATTAAGAGATTTGAGCCTCAATAAACCTACCGTTTCACCTACTGTTAAATAGTGTTAAAATAGCCATGTCTGAGCTCCTTAAGGGGCGATAATGAATTAAAAAACAAAAATGTATATTTAATCGTACCATTAATGATGAATTGAAAAGATCACGATTGCCCTTTTAAGAAACGCGACATTTTTTAAGACCACCTTGATATTGCGAAGGCAACTTTTTTTTCTCAACTTTGTAAAATGTGTACCGTTTTTGGTTGTAACGCTTTTTCCCCAGCAGAGGTTACAATTAACATTTTATACGTGAAATACTAATTTACGAATTTGGGTCGTTCGCTACATCTGCGCTATTGCAATGACCGTAAAATTTTGTTGTATATGTTTAATTACATTCAGACCTGTTTAGTTGAAGTTATCAAATGGGCTTTGTTAATCACATTTTCGTCAATTTTCACAAAAATCCAAGTATTTGAACGTAAAATATTTCAATTTTTGTTTGTGACAGGTGATTATCTGTGGAACTCATCATATACTTTACACGTACGAGCGTAGAGGGGGACCCCGTTAACCATCTCACGCACAAGGATAGGGGAATTTCCTCATCTCCGGTTGTGTGTGACAATATGAGGCAATGAGGCGGTATATACAGCGTAAATATATAGTGGCCAACGAGGCCGAATGAAAGGCGAAAGAGAAATGTAGCCGCAGCAGCGGTAAGTACACGACAGCGATGGTATAGGCTCTCTAGAATTAACCTACATTTTTCCCCTCCTAGAAAAATAAAACATGTATATATATACGCGCATCATGAATTGAGAGTCGAGCTGTGTATGGTGTACTGGTATGGCGGTGTAATGTACGTGCATTGGTGTAGTTAACGCAGCTTGGGGGCATTAACTAGCTGAACCGCTACGTATAAGATGACAACTTCGTTTTTTATTGGTGTATTACATTACGGTTATAATGATTTATTTAATAACAATTATTGGGGTCACTTGAACAACAATTTATAAATCATTCATGATACGTTTTATACGGAGTGCTATAGTATTGATGAAATCGCACGTTTATTGACATTAAAATCACAACTAAAAAATTTTGGAACGAATATCAAGACAACAGAGATTAAAATGAATTGAAATGCGACAAGAGTACTCAAAAATATAATACTACTTGCCTACAGGGAGGGAAAATGAAGAAAGACTCGGGTCGCAAGCATTTGACAAGGACGTGATCTACAGCTTTCTTTGTCTCCTGGTTGAAGCACGATTTTTTACCAGTCCTGCACCAACAGTCGGGATTTTCTTCCCGCGAAGTGAAAGAAAAGTTACTATTAGTGGCGCAGTATGGTGAAAAATCTGATGAATCGTCACTCAAGAAACATGTAGATGTAAAAGTAAATACACACAGAAAACATTTAAGAGAATATAATTACAGTATGAAAAGTAATGTAAAATATATGCAGGAGCAAGAAAAATACAGGTGCACGTAAATTGAAATCGAATTAAAATGTAAATATGAGAACATGGAAAGCGAAGTAAACGTCGTAATCAAGATAGAGAGCAGCAGTTGAATTTAGAACTCGCCGCAGTGTCTCCCGTGAACCCAAAGCCTCTTATAATTTTAATCTCTGAAGAGAAATTCGTTAGGAAGCGAATTTTCTCCAAAAAAGAAAACGGTCTTAGGGCACACAGTTTTCACTGCTGAGTCTTGTAATCACATCAAATATAGCCATACGCATCGAGATGAATTGTATAACAATTACCACCGATGATTTTTTTAAACATTGAATGAATAACGTGCCAAATATAAGGTGTATTTGTGTATCACACTAGTTTTCATGTACATTACACGTAACGTAGAGACATTTTGTCGACAGTTTTTCTTTACGTATGTGTGCCAACTGTTACATCTTCTTCTGGGCATTTCTGACGATCAGATGTTGCACGACGACTGCTCGCCAAGCCAATAGGAGAGAGAAAAAGACTGACTGTCCCACTGAACAGGATAATACTTAGCCAAGCCAGTTTCTCACCCCCACTGACTAAACGAATAAATACTTGTAGTATCTAGAGGTGAAAATTGTTGTCTCCTGGGACCGGAAATTAAGCTCCAAAACGTTACAAGCCACACAAGCCAGTCTTGTAACAGAACACACACTGACGCCACCACGGCTGGACAACGAGCAATCGACAGAGAGAACGCACCACTACCCATCGCAGCAGTTCACGATCAGGTCACGTGACGCAGGCGTTGCGTCACCATTGCACACGACGACTAGGGTGCGCCTGCGCAGTTCGACAATCGAGCGCGCGCGCGCAAAACTAGTCGCTTGTTCGCTGCTCTTTCTCCTTTCTCAGCCATCTTGGTACCGCTCGCCGCGAGCAAAAGGGGATGGATAGATCATTGCTCCATTTTTCCACCGTCATTCTCCTAATCTTCTTTGTCACTGTAGCCTGATAACTTGGACTCTTGAAATTTCACTTAACATTACGATTAATTTTTATCCGTTTGACAGTTTTGAAACGGCAAGAGTTGGAACTCGGGAATTTTGGAGGTTATGGTGCGGAACGTGGCTGTGATTTTTCATGCATTCATGCTGGAAGAAAGCTATGTACCGTTAACTTCCGCACAAACACGTGGTTAAATTTAACGAGTCTTGACGTGTCGTGGTACTTTATAAAAAAATAAAAAGAAAGCTGTGTTAATAAAAAAATTAAAAAAAAAAAAACTTTTCTCACGGTAGCAGCGTAATCACCTGATAGCAAGCCAAGAACGCGCTGACCCAGTTGTGCCGCGCGACAAATATTCAACATGGCCGTCGTCGCAGTACCTCGTACGGTAGTTTAATGTGTAATAACCGCGCAATGCAGAAGTTGTAACTTATCTTCCTGGATGACGACGAAGTTGAAGTCGCGATCCAATCTCGTGGCTCTTGTATATTGGATGGTAATTCCTTCTTCGTGAATACACTACGGTTACTCCAGTCATTGAAAAATTGTAAAATCACGTGGGGGAAAAAAAAAAAAAATTGAACTTACACGTTGACCATGAAAAGTAAATATTAGTACACGTTATGGGAATAAATTTTAATCAAAGTCCATAAGATAGAGAGAGCACGTTTGGTCATCCGTGAAGACGACCACGAGGTTGAAGTAGGTTAGTGTAAGCGACAGAGACAGAACTCACGACCGTTTCGTACGGCAGTCGGCGAGAGACGAGACAGCGCGCAGCAGCTCTCGTCGCCTCTCCGTCTCCGTGTATCCCCCGCTGGCCCACTCGCCCCGCACTATCCCCACCGCCGGAACCGAACAGCTGATTGTCGATTGGTCGGGCTCGACTAGCGCACCATTGGTGGGCGCAGGCGCACCCTGCAACGGACCTGCCACACATAAAGTCACGGCGGTGGGGAGGGCTAATGGGCGGAGCTGAAGTGGGGAGAGGCCGGGATTTTGGTAGACGAGATGTTTGCCGAGCGGACAACGCGGAAAGACTGAGCGCGGCGGGCGCGGGAACGCGCTATATATACTTATCCCCGTTGCTGATAGGGTACGGCCCAGCGATAGACTGCGCGCGCCAGTAGGTAGTGCATGCCAAGCAGACCTCCTCTCCTGGGTATAGTATATATGTATTTTTTCGGTGTCAGTGTGTGCGCTGGGAAAATGTGCCACGGCGGCCGTGCACCGATGGTGGCTTTTCCGACTTTTCCACGATGCCGCACCTTTGCACGTCTCTACATGTATACCTAGATGTATGTACTCTCGAGTGGCTTTAGAAACGAATGATTGCTTTGATATTGTGTCACTACTTTAAGTTTATTTTTCAATTTCTATATTTGTTTACTTTTTTCCTCATAGCTGATACATGAAAAAAAGAAAAAAAGAAAAATGTATTGCTATACTTCCCGAAGCGATATCGTTACTGTCAACTTGTATAATCACGTGGCTGATTATTTTCGTTCTAGTTACAAAAGTACAGATATCAGTTCTCGTGAAAATTATATCGTTGAAAAAAAAAAAAAAAAAAAAAATCCCAATTATACTTAATACTTTTCTCGACTGTTGTGTGTGCATGGCTTCGTACACACACGTGCGTACTTTTTCTACTTCGAGGCCACACGCGCACCGAATGGATATCATTATTTTTCCCGTTTGTTCCTTTCTATCGTAGTATTTACTCGCATGTAACTCTACTACCAACCATTTTTTTATTGACCGATTCTGTACTCGAAAGCTCATTTTCATCCACGAATTTATATGTATATTATGTAAGAGCTACACATACGGAGGAGCCCACACAATTCGCCCTTTGTACACGTATTTCATATAATATATGCGTGTACACGCTATTAAGTTCGAGCGAGCTAGCGCGCGCCTCTGTCTTTTTCTAACCTTTGACCCATTTTTATATCGATCTTCCCACTTGTTCGGCTAACTAGGACGCGAACGCGCGCTCGAGAGAGAGAGAGAGACAAAGACGCCGATTTCCGGCCCCTGGAAGGAAAAGGAGAATAGGTGTGTGTGTGTTGTATACCAATGGTGGATGTGGCATGGGAGGAGGGGCGGGAACAAAGGCAGCCATAGATAACGCTTTGGGAGTGCTGGGTCTATAAGTACGGTGCTCTACTGGGATTATTCGCTGCTGCAGGGTATATCAAGGGGCTCCCCCTTCCTTTTTTTTCCATCTCCGAGAGCTAGATTTATCGTTTCACTAGATGGTCGTTTTAGATTGTACTTTTATTATCCACTGGACGAAGATGTGGGTGCACCGGAATATATAGGTCACGGAAGTTAATAGTAATGGAATATTGTTTTTTTTTTTTTTTTTTTTTTTTTTTTTTTAGGGGGCCCCTGTGATTCTACAGGCGCGGGCTCTGACGAGCAGAGTTGGGAAATTGGTGTATTTTTGGGTCGCTCGCCTGTGGGAGACGTGGGAAACTTTGGGATGGTAATCTGTGGACTCTCGGGGAAACTTTGGAGTGTTTTGTACGGGTGAAAAACAGTTGGCTTTATTGTTTTGAAGGGGCTACGGTGGATAAAGATTTTAGAGGAGAACGATTGCGCCGTTGTTTTGGAAACTTGGAAATTTTAGAGCTTGAAGCGAGAGAAAGAGTACACACGTGTACTATTATTAGTAAAGCGTCTCGAGGCTTGGCTCATAGGTTAAAATTGTTTACCACTATAAATACAGCTACGATATACTCTCAACTGCTATTGGTGTAGCGCTTTTGTACGGCACCGCTCAAATTGCGCTGTTCTAGAATCAAACGTTTTTAACAATTTGAAAAATTCGTACCGTTTGCCAATCGAATCATGGGTACTGAATAATATACCCTTTTCCACTAGCAAGTTTAAAATAACTTTGTTATCTCGACAAACCGCAGCTTCGTGTATAGATTTGGCGAACGATAAGAAAAAACAATGCGTTGAAATCGTGCGGAATTAAAAAAAGATTAATCGTGCAAATCCTCACCTCGTAAAGCCGTTGATCTCCACTCGAAAAGTCAATGATCACTTTTACACTCGAGTACTTGTTATCTACGTCGCATCAGCCACAACAAAACAAAATTCAAGTGAAAAAAAAGCCAGTCCAAAAACTTCCAAGCCAAGTACAACAACAACGATTAATACATATTATATGCAGGTTTTCCCCCGCCTCGTGCACATAGTCTTCATCCTACATGTAAAAACACACGCACAGAAAAAATCCACTTGCGCAAATCGTCTTGTTGTCATTTTTTCTAATCACACGCACCTCTGCATGACTTCCTTACTCAATTAACCAAGCGAACATGCGGCAAAACCAACGAGCGCCCTGGTGTTGTTTATTTATTAAATTTTTTTTTTTTTTTTTTTTTTTCCCCACCATACGTGCAACAAAACACGTGTCTATGAAAAAAAATGAGGAAAAAAAAGGAAATATCGCGTATAAGTACCGACGAGACGAAAAAATGCAAACAGTTATAGCCAGCCAGTAGTAACAGCCTAGTTGGTCAGACGAGCCTCGCAAAATCGGCCTCCCCCTGGATTTGCAAAAACAACGCGCTGCCCCGTAAACCGCGACACTCTGTTCACCTGGGAGTGCAAAAAGCGAAAAAATGAATTAATCTGTGAAGAGAGAAAAAAAAGCCAACGGGGGAAGCTGTGACAAACGTACAGTGCAAGCGAGAGGCGCACGTCCGACTCCGTTCGGGTCTCGCGCTCGTGTATCGGGGAAGGGGTTCCGGGGTTAGCGAGCTGCCCCCCGAGAACCACGGCGGCGCTATATATCGACGTAGCCGCTGCGGCGCGTCGGGAAGGATCTATATCAGGACGGGGGGGGGGAGTGCCACATCTCTACATGTTACATTTCTGCACGACGCTCGGCTAAGTTCGGCTCACCGAGGCCGACCCGATGCGCCGAAAAAATACATATCACAGTACGTAGGTATACCTTTTGGGGGAGAGTTTCGTTTCGTATAGTAATGCACCCCGTACGTGCAGCGCGCTTATTGGATGCACCGATGAAATTGTTGTGTATCGCTTGTGCAAGAGAGAGAGCGCGCAGGAAATAAAAAGAGTATATATATTATGTAGGTCGCTCCGAGCCGCACGTGTCGTCCTTGACTCACATAGCTGCAGCGGGAACTCCTCTCTCGTCGCGGGCTCTTTTGCTCCTATGTGTGTGTGTGTGTGTGTGTGTGTGCGCGCGCGCGCGCGAGAATTGCAACCGACGGGTGATCATGGTATGTTGGTCCTATATACCTACCCCCTACGTAAATATATGCCTGATGGGGACGGAGTAGCGTTATGTCGCATTGCCGTAACGTCCTTAATACCCTATTTTTTTTTTCTTCTTCAACGGCATGCCGATGATGGTGGCTTCTTTGTCTTTCGACGTGGTATAGGACGATTGTGATATGCCCAGGATTGGTGGTGATTATTCATACTACTTGTGTATAGGGATTTCTTTCTTTCTTTTTTTTTTTTTTTTTTGTTACTAGTTATTGTCTGTCCATTTGAACATGAAGTTCACCCAGAACCAACAATCTCGACACCAGCAAGATTTTTTATCGCCGAAGCCTTGAAACGACACAACTTTGTTCTAATGTATGCCTCTGAGGCCACAGAAGCCGTCATCACCATCAGTAGTGGCTAATGAAAATAATAATCTGTTGCGTCCGCCGTCGTCGATAACGAAAAAAAAAAAAAAAAAAAAAAAAAATTTTCAGTCTTCTGCAGTCCGTAAATTAAGAAGAATTGGACGATCAAAATAGCAAAAAATTTACGATTTTTCAAAGGTATGTTTTACACGTATAAGCACATACATGTACTCATTGCATCTATGTATATTATATCGAAAACGTGAAATAACAATGACACAACGGTATAACTACTCTTCAATATTTTTTTACCTTGGAGCTCTCAAAACAGCTTACGTAACTCTATCGATTGCCACTGCCATTATTGGACCCTATATTGAAAAGCCAAGTGGAGAAAAGCGAGCACCCACGCCAGGTAAATCGAAAGGTCTGGACAACAAAGTCGGCACATGGCGATATTATTTCGTCGCCTGTCGCGATTGCGTAACCGTAGCGCGAGTACGTATATTACGGAGCCCCCATATGTATAGGAGTTGCGTAAAACGGAGTCGTCCGATTGTCTGGCTGCTCCGCGCGTGTGCTTTTCCCGTTTTCAGACTTTGCACCCGTCTTGCATTGCATCGCCTCGGCGCTTGAATTGCATTATACATTGTTCGGCTCTGCCGGCTCCCCTCCTTTCTTCTCCGTATACATCCAACTTCGCTCCCCACGCCCCTCGAAAAGTTTCCAGGATGCAACTACAGAATCCCACACGTATACATTTACATCCGAGTAGCCAATCCGATGTCGGTGCCCGTTGATTTTGCAGTTCATCATACAAATGCGCGTCGAAAAATGATCGTTGGTGTACACCTTGACCATAAAGACGATCCGCTTTTTCCGAATAGACATATTCCGGAGGAACGTCATCGGTCTAACTCCGCGAGTAAATGACGCGAGTAAATCTAATCTATGCCACCCTCGACTTCTACTTTCCGCCCCTGTATACGTATATACTTGGTCTTTTTTTTTTCTTTACCCCGTTCTTCTCGGCTTGATGTACCAACTTCTCACCCGCCCTCCGTATACATATGTATACATATATATATACTCGTCGAGTCTCTCTCTCTCTGCCTCTGTTGCGTTTAGCCTGTTCCTCCTCTCGTTTTTCAGACCCTCCCCTGCCGCTACTCGNACCCAATACCCACGTAGGTACATATATAAAATTTAAACACCAGCTCTGTACCAACTAGTATTTATACATGTGCATAGATAGCTACGCGTGAGCTGTACGTTATACATATAAATATAACAGTTGCACGGCCTTCGGATGGGAGAAGAGGCGGAGTGGAGACAGGAAGGGGAAGCCTCGAGGACACACAACGTATTTACTATAGCTCTTTTTTTGTGATCTTTTTGCAGCGTTACATACACCGCTGACTCGGCGATTCGCGCCCAAGGCTTCCCTCCTCTCTATCTCTCTCGCTTGCAAGCTGCAAGGTATATCGAGTATTGGTACACGACCGATTTTACGTCTTACATATTATACCTTACATGTACAGCTAGAACCGGAGAGAAGCGATCGTTTGCTTGCTGGAAATCGGCTCTGTTGCGATTTTTTTTTTTCTTACGTGCGTCTACAGCTTCACTCGAGAAGAAAAAAAAAAAAAGTTGAAATTTCGTTTTTAAATGACAATAATTATAAGTAACAACGGGCACTCATAAAGATAATCTAGCAATGTCGCGGGGTTTGGATTATCATGGATTTTTTTTTTTTTTTGAACGAATTACCCCTTATGACATAAGCTTTACATTTAAATCAATTGCAGCAGTTATTCTTACGTTCTCGCGTTGTGTTTTACTCAATATACAAACAACAAAGTGAGGGAGAAAGAGAAGAGGGAGATGAAAAAAAAAAAAAAAAAAAAACCAAATCCAAAGACGCTCGTTTGGTTTGACAAAACTCTGTAGGAAGAATTTATTTGCGGTGTATACAAAACTCAATTGAGCCTCGAAATTAATATTTCCCCTTAGGTGTATATACACACGGAGCCTTCATCTCTCAATCGTGTCCTCGCTGACGTAACTACGAGTGATGCGTAATTTTCGCCTCTACAGGTATTATCCATCGTACACAATCGTTAGCCAGTCACGGAAATGAGATTGCAATCGACAGTACCCGGCTATTTTTTGTTTTGCGTCGAGCGTTACATGTACGTATATGTATTACCCACACATATTTTCGACTCTATACAAAAAGCATGTATTTTTTTTTTTTTTTGGCTGCCATGAAATTTTCGCTTACTCGTAATAGGTAAGTGGAGCCATACCTTTGATTGTTACGTAGGCGAGTCTCACCTTGGCCGTAATTTCATGGCTGTGCGGCGTGTAAGTAGGTATTTCGAGGTGTCACGATGGTTGCGTGCAATTACAAACTGCGTATATATATATAACATGTGATTGCGCAGTGTCACATTAAAAAACTAGGTCATTCAACAATCATGCGTCGGATGAAATAGTTCTACCCTCATCAATGCTCTATTGTAACAGTTTCTTTTCTTTTTCCACGTCTACAAACTCGTGACCTTCTACCCTTCGACGCGTATACGAGGAGTAAAACAATGCACTCGGTCAATCTGTGTTACATAGGCACACGTGCTTTTGCAAGTTTTTCCCGTACGCTTGTTGAGATGGATTATAACGACGGACATTACGATTCCCGCCTACTTTTTTTTTTTTTTTTTCCCAACCTTCATCTTTCAGCATATTTATAGCCTCGCGCAACCGTACAGACCGTCATGCAGGTCTAGACAATGCAACCATGCATCTACCCGCGCCAATGGGACAAACAGTCAGAGGTACATTCGATAAAAATGCTTCATCCGCGCGCCCTGCACGCGAAAGACTCGGGCATGGCTATAAAAAGCTCAGCGGAGGGAGAGCTGAAAGTTCTACATGTATGTAATATACTTACGCGCTCGTATTTCCACTCGGACGGAAAATCCGGAGCTTGCGCAAGCTCGAACTGCCTTCACCACTACTGGGGGTACAACATACGCGCGTTTGACCTTATTTCCAAACGAGAGATGATCGTCGGGGGGGAATTAGTAACCCGCCCGCTGACTCTGGCCTTTTCAAAATAATCTCTCCCTCGAGCTTCGTAGTTGCGTTCTAGAATATGCCTGCAGTATTATCTAATTGCGAAACAACGCCCGAGTTTCATTGAGCGCTCTGAGGTTGATAAGGTTTTTTTTTTTTTTTTTTTTTTTTTTTTTTTTTTTTTTTTTTGGGAAAAAAAAAAAAAAAAAAAAAAAAAAGTGTTATGTAATACATTACGTAGCCCGAAACGCGTGCTCTGTAGGGATCTGTACATCCTGTGTAGCCAGATCGCAAACACATGTGATAATGCATACGTATTTTAACTTCCGTTGGCCGTTGTTTTGTAGGTATAGGTNAAAAAAAAAAAAAAAGGAGAAAAAAAGGAGAGAAAAAAACAGGAGGAGAAGAAGAAGTAGACAGAAGAGAGAGAAATTGCCGCAAGCTGTATACAGATTATGTACGTTTTCCGGTGTCAAGCACGAAAACACTGCGTCCGTGGGACGAAGGAAAAAAAAAAAAAAAAAAAAGGATGAAGAAGAGTCGGAAGCCCGTCTGCGACGCAGATTAGGCTCGCGTGGGTTGTTGGCGGGGTCGCGTGATTGCCTCGCTGACCACGTGCCTTGGCCCAGCAATTGTACAGTGCGTACGTATAGCATCACGCAGATAAGGCCACGAGCGTACATATATACATATTGTAATGTAACGTACGACGTGAAGCACACGCGTATATAGCTGACTTTGCGGCGGAGCTTACGCAACCGAGAGAGTCTCGGGGTTGTATACATAATATACGCGTGTATCTCTTTTTCTTTTTTTTTCCTCTTTTCTCTTTCGCGTTGGCTGTACGCCTTACGGTTTTCTTTCGTGTTTGCAACTTGTTGCGTAAATTCTATGGATGTTGGGCAAAGTACAAACGTCGTGACTTTGGCTCCCTTTTCTGTTTTTTAGCGAAAGGTCAGAGACACCGTTATAATCATCATACGTCAGACGCGGCCCTACGAAGTTGCAGTACAAGTTTAATGGTGTACAGTTAGGAAATCTTCGGGGGAAAAGGGAGAGGAGGAAAAAATATTCATGAAAAAATTTAGCACGGCATTTTCCACTCGCGGTCGATCGCGACGCGGCTTCTCGGAGATAATCATTACGTGCTTTTTTTTTTTTTTTTATTACTCTACGTGTGCGTATGGTGCGAGCTGGCGTATAGAGTTTCAAGTGAGAGAGAAGCATCGGGGTTTTTTAACGTGTTACATTAAACGACGATGATTGAAAATGAGAAAAATTACTCGAACAAATAGGTTGCAAGCATTCAGATGAAATGTACGCTTGTTTTTTTTTTTTTCAAGCAGAATATGGCGACAACTACTTGGGTAATGATAACAAGAGGTGTGAGGCGCTAAAGCAAAAAAATACACGCGAGGTCTACAACTAAGAGTACAGGGTACATAAGCTTATACGTTTCACAATTACACGGTTGCGTGAGCGATGCTTTTTAAATGACATATTAGTTCAACTCTGGCTTACTAATGCACTTTTAACACGCATAGGTGCAAGGATGCATTCCAGAGCTTCACGGACTACTGGAGCAACAAATAAAATTTGCTGCTTCGCGTAACAGGTGCATAGAAGTCCATTAAAATCAGAGGCAGAACAAAAAAAAACTGTGCTTACCTATTTTTTTTTTCTCTCCCAAGAAATATAACATAGCAACGACGGCAAACCTCTTGCATCCTTCCATCCAATGGTCGTCGTCGTTTGGATGATGCCAACGCGTACTTTTCGTACGAGGACGTACGTAACAAAAATTTAGCCGAATGAGGGGGAATGACATTGACATGTTCATATTTGTACAAAACTTGAAAAGTAAAAAAAAAAAAAAAGAAAAACTCGATACTCAACGAAGCAACCAATGTATAATCAACAATATCGCATGAGTTTCGAAGCGGACAGTGCGCCGCGTTACTGCAAACAAGCGTCGTTCCCCGCGGCGCGAAAAGTTCCTTTCGCGGGTCCCAAAATTGACGCACCGAGTAAAGAAGATAAAGGAGAAGCAGAAGTAGGTGCAGAGAGAGAGAGAGACGAGGAAGAAGAAGCCCGCAGTGTCCACTCGGGTAACCAAGCGAGCGCCGACTGAGCACCTCGTGCCTCGGCAGCACCAGCCGAACCACCGCTTCGCGCCCCGTACGTTATACACACATAGGCACGGCGATGTATGTGCAATATACAATGTGCCCCGCGAAAACTGAACCTGCACGTATAGTTATAAACAATGCACGCCAACAGAGACTACAGAGAGAGAGAGAGAGAGAAGCCGATTCGCGAGCGCGGAGAACGAGTTTTCTGCGCAATCTCGTCCCGGCAGGAGGATCCTCCTCCCCCGGCGAACGGTACGCGCGCGCGTGTGTGTGTGTGTATTTGTGTGTGCCACTAACTGATATTATCCCTACTTCTCTCGGCCGTGTCCTGCCGATGATGTACAGTTACCGCAGCCCGCATATATCCGCGATATACCGATTTACTTTTGCTTTGATATATACCCCCCCCCCCTTTTTTTTTCTTTTTTGTTTCTTCCTATCGCTGTCGTACCACTTTTCTCGTTGTTCCTCACCTCCTGGTGCGAACAGAGGCTTACAATTGATCATAACTATCGAAAACTCGAGTCGACGTTTCTTCCGGAGGTCGACCGATCTCTAGAGTCATCGCTTCCGACCGTGCGATTGAAATCACCCAGCAAAAGACCTTCAAACAGACTTGACCACCCACGGACACTCGAGTACACGCGAGCGTACTCCCTGGCGCGTGCTGATTTTAGGGGCGTAAAATAAGAGGAGGGGTGATTTGTGTGCAAGAGGTGTTTCAAGGTGACGTGCATCGGAGGTCGCGCGTCTTCGGAGACATTAGGTACCCGAGGATTCTCGGGAAGGGTGTCAAGGATTCGGGCGTCGCGTGAGCCATCCACTTGTATATACACGTTGTATACGACCAACGTACCGAAGGACGCGTTTATACCGCAGAGCTTTCCTTTGTAAGTTTTCCTCTCGAGGGGACGATCGTTGCCGTGGGGTGAACGGTGGGGACTGCGGGGCTTGGAGACCTCAGTTTTCTCTCCGTATACCATCGATCGCTCCTATTTCGCACGAGTACAACAGATAGAAACTTGTTTCGGTGCCATTTTTTCCAAACATCTTTTTTCTGCATTTCGTAATCCCTTTCGCTTGCAGTGCCCATATAGTAACAATCCATACGGACCCGATGGGTGCACCGCGAGTCAAGTTCACGGCCTGAAACCAGTTTGACTCACACGGACACCGTCAACGCATAATAATATATCCTTTCTCTCGAAATATATATATATACATTACACGAACACTCGTCGTTGACGGTCTTCCTCTTCGGTGCTCTTGTATCTCATGTTTTCCATCGCTGGACCACTGACCCTTGAGGCGTAAGGTGACCACGTACATACACGGGGCACACCTGTTTTTTCATTCTCCTTCGCGCTGCCACTTTGTATTAATTTCCTACCTCCATTGGAAAACACGAATTTATATTTTTCATTTTACATGGAAAATTGTTATTTTTGTTGTTAACGTGATGTATACCCACGAAAAAATAATATGCAATTACAGATTTTCGATACACTCATCCATCTTTGAGTTAAAAAGCTAAACGCCGCGCCCAGTCGGCGCAAGAAATACAAGACACATATCCTTTCCAGCAAACATCGAACCCTCCACTCGACCGACCACCATCAAAGACCGAGTGTCCGTACATTATATATACATACATATATTTTGTACCTTCTTCTCTGTATGCACCCTTAAACCGAGTCGGAGCTACAAGACGATCGCGGACGAGGGGTCGTGCAGGGTATGTATAGGTGTATTAGGGCAGGCCAGCCGGATG
Organism: Copidosoma floridanum; assembly: GCF_000648655.2. The sequence goes on from NW_019379813.1 coordinate 827,692, forward strand.
GTTGGGCTACTCTACTCACTTTGTTTCTTTGTTCGGTCGAAAAGGCCGCAGCAGCAGCAGGGCTGTGTCACCACCAATATATATATATATATACAGGTGTAGCTGTCGACCTACTCTCCCCTTCCTTCCTTCCTTATTGCTACGCGAGAGGAAATTTAGGCCGGTGGTGGGGAGCCACGTGCTGCTACCCCCGAAATTTCGGGGCTCCCAGGGTGGGTGCGAGCTTGTGTTGGGGAAAGCGAATGCAGATATATATGTGTGTATGTATGTAGCAATCTGTGTCGAGGGTTGATCCATTTTCGGGCTTTTTTTTTCTTCCCTTTTTCGAGGCCAGTTACTGATGCAGTTGCTGCTGTTGTTAATGTACAATGCGTGTAAGGTTAATTAAAGGTAAATTAATGAGTGGAGTTTTTATCTATTCGAGTCCAAAAAATAGTGATGGCTGTCATAGAATACACAGAAAGAATTGTATTCATTTCGAGTCCATCAATTTGTTCACTTGTTTATTGTCCATGTAAAAAATGAAACGCACGAAGAACCTTAATCTACATTATTTATCTTCTAATCTGGTTAAATACACATAATTTTCCAAGGTACGCTTTCATAGAACTTTTATTGACCATTTCGAAAAAAACACTTTAATTACATACCTATTGTAACTTTACTATCCTCAAGTTTTAACAGAAGAAGAGTATCCAGGAAATAATGCTAAAGGTACGCGTTTCGTATATCAGGTATACACATATTACAAAACGGAAAAGTATACCTACGAATTTCTTTTGTTACCTTCTGCGAAAGTACTACTTGCTTTTCCTTCTTGTTTTCAGGGACTTTTCATTGAGAACGTATATATTTTCACTTACCTTTGATTGGGGGAGGCAGTTGAGAGTAAACGTGTCGCTTTCGCCCTCGAAAACACCTGCACAGAGGAAAAATTCGTACTTTCGGAGAGGTCATGAGAAAAATATATTACACGAAACACGCCCTACTCTAAGTAAAAAAAAAAAAAACTTTGTGTTGAAACCCACGTTGCACGTATATATACGTTAAATCAAGTTACGCAAGAAATAACCGTGGATTAATAATAATCAGGCTAAGACCGGCGTTTTCTACATTCTGTTTTTTTCTCCTTCTTCTGTCGCCGTTCAACCTCTAAACCTCGCGCAATCGCGACTATGAAAAAAAAAAAAAAAAAAAAAAGGAAAAAAACAGGTGGAAGAAAAATAATACAGAGTCGCGCCGCTAATGAGCTGTATTTTCTCGTTTCTCAATTACCAACGCAACGAGCTAGGCGCTGTCTCTTTTTACACATACATATAAATTGTACGAGTATAACGTGCTCTTTTTTCGAAGGACGGCGCATAATATACAATATATAGAAGGAGATTGCACTATTTCACGTAAGTGTAAGCGTTACATGGAGCAAAGAGGGAAAATTCTCAACAAGTGGTGATGCTGCAACTCGAATACTCGAAGCCTCACCAGCGCATTAACACGCCTTTTCTCATCTTGAATAAAAATTTACTCAGCCTTTCTCGTGGCATACTATTCTAATGAGCATTTTTTCTCTTCATTCGTTTGGACGTCCGCTGCGTTGTCTTTCGATGCTTCAAACATGATTTGTGCTTTAGTGTTTGATTGAGTATTTTTTCTTTTCTCTTGAGCAATACAATCGCAACGATGCTGTCACCACCGACGTCGATTTTATTCGCGTAGCACGTAATGTTTTATTTTCACGCCGCTGCGTCTCAATGACGCTCTTTACATTCTCTAATGAAATTTACAATGATCCAGGTAACTAATTAAAATGTTGATTAAATGTGTTGAAAGTGGCCGGTAAAACTGTTGGCCAAACAACAGTGTCGTGCTTTGTGGAACCCACTCCATAATTCGGGTGTCCAAGGCTTGCTTTCCTTATAAAAAATTACATACATTAACTATAAATTAGATGTTGAAAAATTTCGTGTGGCCGGTAACAAGTGCCGAAATTGTACGCGAACACGATATTCCGTAATGTCTGTGTAGAAAGTTGGTATTTACCGCACACTGTATCGAAAACCGGCTTTTTCATCCTCGGCACTGTGCGGAAAATGCTCATTTTCCTGCCTTGGGCGAATATTAAAGCAAAATTTCCATAAGTTCCCATGCTTTTAGCGCCATTCCATGATCCTTATAACCTTCTATTGGATGTCACCCACTTTTTCATTTACTCCCTTTGCTCCTTCAAAAAAAAGTCTTTCCGCAGTCACACCAATTTTTGTACAGCAAATAAAAAACAATCCGCAAACCACACAACTTGTACATATACTCATGCGATCCGAGCATGTCCGTACCCAAAATGTTCTTATGTAAGCCACGCGTTTTTCCAAAAAAGCAACACCGAGCCCTCCCCTCACCTCAACCTGTATATTTTTTTACCGACCCCTTGACTTTCACTGCCAACTTGGCAAGCGATCTAGTTCTCTCTCCACCCATCACGTATACTCGGCGCGGCTACATGGATTTTGGAAGTTTTCCCGATTTTCACGCCTACGTACACGTATACACATACGAACGCAAGCTAAAATTCACACAGAGAAAATTAATGGGCCCTGCCTGCTGTGCCAAAAATTATAAGAAAATCAGCTCACGTGCCTCCACCGTATATACCGCGACTGCGAGAAAATCTACGACAGAGACGGAAAACCTGGGAAGGTTTCACCGTAACCCCAATACGCTCCCTCTCGATCCTACACACGCTCATATACTTGATCTGATAAATATACCAGCTCGTGCTTTTATTAATAGACATCACGATTTCTCACACTCTGCGGGCTCGTCTTTGCTTTTTTTTTCTATCATTTTAATCTCAAGTACTTACTACTGCCGTCAGCTTTTTTTTTTTTTCTCATGCCATGAATGATAATAATTGTCGCCGTAGCCTATCGCTCTCAATTTTCTCGTCATGATGCTCGACATGGGGAGCACGGCCAGGCAGGGGCGCCTCTATGGTCCGACAACTAAATGACGTTTGACACGAATTACTTAGTCTTTACGTTCGTTGGATTATGGCCGTGCGCGCACTACATGAAAAATATTGGGCGCTTTCGTGACTTTGAGCAATTATCATATCAGGTTTCAAATATGTTGGGATACATTTTATTGACTGTGGCAGTAGTACCTCACGCATGCGATACGTTGTTTTCACATTTTCCCGACCCCTTTGGTTGCATGTCAAACTTTTTTTTTCTTTCGATCGCGATGAAGATTGTTGGAAGAGTTTAATAAAAAAACTTATACCCGCGTGTAATATCACGCACAGCGTCGCTCTATCGAGATTTCAAGGATCCCCCTTGTTTTTGCATTTGAGAGTGTGCGTAACTCGTGATTAAATTTTTTTTTTTTTTTTTTTTTTCGGTTCCTAGTATTTTTTTGCAAGGTGTCCACTTACTTATTATTCACACGAACTCTAATTATGTGGTTTTAATTTGATTACGCGATACGACATTTCATGATTGAGGAGTGTAATCATAAGGGCAGTGTAAATATCACTTTGTCTTCTTAATTTAATACTATTCAGTGACAAACGATCATAATCTTACAAAGGAGGAGTCGTGTCTCTTTGTTTCTCAAAAAGCATTCCATGTTGTTTGTAATAATACTTGTAGGCGATAGTTGTACGCGTCAATGAGATAATTCAATGTAGAAAAAAATTTTTAAAATTTCTGACGAAACGAGTCTCCGAAATATAGAGTAACTATAAAGCTAAAACAGTCTCTATGTCTATCTTATCATATTTTTTAATGTAGCATATATTCACTTATTTGTCAATTCAAACTAGGCCACCACTAAGTCAGTGTAACGATACATCGGTGCTGCTTAAACTTTATTAACCCGATAGTGCTATACTTATCTTCGACTATTGGAGCACATACCAAAAATCGAGATTCACTGAGAAAAACCAATCATCGCATTTTCACAGATTAAATTTTATACGTATAAATACTGAGACAGAGTGATGCTAAATTTTGCAAAATCGTAAGATTTAATTTACTCACCGTAGGCATCATTTTCAACGCGCAACAAAACACGTAGCTCGGTATAATAGAGCCTCCAAATGGCCTCATCATTCAGATTTTATCAAACTGCAATATATGTATATATATAGAGGACGATTACACATTATGGGTTGCGGCAACGTGTGGCGTGGGCGAGCCATATATACTATAGCTATACATGTATGTACAAGTAATAACCCGATACGGTACAGCAACGGTGGAGCAAAGTACGCTCAGCCGATAACAATTTCACTCAACGACCTCCTTATTTGAAAATCGTGCGCGCAAAGTGTCGACGACTACATAAATGTACATATACATACATACGCGTCAAGATGAGGAGAGAAAGCCTCCCCTTCCCCTGTTCTTTCGTATACACGTGTAATTCAACTGTTTTTTCGTGGCACAACCTTTGTTTTTCGTTAGGTGTACCTCTTAACGTATATACCTAATGGAAAGCGCTGCGTGTGTATTATATATATTAACGATGACAGGTTCGATGACCCGTGGCGACACTTTCGACGTTCCGAGCGCTTCTTTTTTACCGATTTTTTTTTTTTCTCTTCTTTTTTACTCTGAACGCGGGACTTTTCTTTTCCGGGCGGTTCGAACGATACTTCGGGAGCTATTGGTTGTATAGGCAAACAAAGGGCCAAAGTCTATTCCTATTAAAATCGTTGAATCGTCGGACAAGGAAACGTTGGCATGAGATTGCGAATGCTGTTGGATACTAATATTTTGCAAATCGAGATGGGCTTCACATACGTGATGTACACACCTGCCCGACAGACACCTACTTACGTGCAAAAGTGTACACGCAAAGTAACCCACGCGTCACGGAGATCGAGGACAAATTAAACATCGTCATGTGTAATACTTTCACTTTGAGCTCGCGTATACCTATGTGAAATGCTGTAGGCGCTTGTACACGCAAGAGAGCTTTGACGCGAATCGATTCGTGTACACGTGCATGCATGTAACAGGTGTACGGGGCTTTTGGATGATACGATGCAGTATACCAAAATTGGGTTATTGGGGTTTCGTACAAATCGCAGTCACGATTTCTGCGCTTGGGATTTTCCAGAGCTCTTTTGTTCCCCTCTGTCTTCTTTGGCCTGAAAGCTCCCTGGCAAGCTTCTCTCCCGGTTTCTTACTCTCCATTTCTTAACACATCCATAACATTGGTCGTTACGTTATTTCTCGACCGACCAAGTGACTATATAATGCGTATAACACCGATAGGCATCACAAAACGTCGTAATCAACGAAGAGAAAATATATAGGGGTGGCGGGGGAGGAGATACCTACCCCGGGATATCCCCGAAATCGGCTCTCAATTAATTGCCTCTAATTCTAAATTGGATCCCTCGTGCTCTTTTGGACGAAACAAGCCATCGTCAAACGGACAATGCGAGGCGATCCCCGGAGTAGTCCTGAAAATCGATCGCACAGCGCACGAGTTTCCAACCACCACCACCACCCCGTGTCTCTTTTGGTATGAGCAATACACAAACTCAATGGCCAATCGAGCAAACTGTCGGGTTTATCGGAGAGAGAGAGAGGGAGGAAAAAAGCTCGGGGAGAATGGTAGGGTCATACATAAAAGCTTCGAGGAATAGAGACGCCTGTCCTAGAGAGGGAGGGATCGGAATCACCCCGCAGAGCCACAGTGTAGATGTATTGAACGTATATAGGTGGATAATCGGGTTCGTACAAGGGAGATGCGGTACAACAGTTAGTAGTGCAGTGTAGTGGGTTCGTGTTGGTCGATGCGCGACTCGCTGTTGCCCTTGGAAACCCCATATAGCTCTCTCTCTCTCTCTCTCTCTCTCTCTCCCTCTTTGTCGTGTAGGCTCTAACAAAATGTATCTCTGTCTTCTGATGTTAGGGTTGTAATTAATTACAAATATCTTTTTTTTGTATTTTAATAGTCGACAAGCATATACCACGTTACTCAAGGACAATAATTATGCGCTTACAATTTTTTTCGTCTTTGCAAACGTACATACCTGCTGTATATCTTGACAATGCTGTACAATTTTTAAATATGTACCCCCCAATTTTACACATAACAGTTGCTGCATGGGCTTTTAAGAAAATTTGAAATCCATACGTGAATGAATAAATCCAAGTCTTGAGTAACTTTTGGAGCCAATCTCAACTTGCACACCCTGACAAAACTCTTTAAATTCTCGTAAAGGCAAATTTTCGTGCGTCCCCCGTTGAAAGTAATTATTTCTTGAGCGCCAAGTTAGCGATTACAAAGTAATTATATATACGTACACCTACTTCCCGAAACTAGCGAGAGATACCTGCAGTTGGCGTGTGTATACACTTTAATGTGCCCCAACGGGAAACATAATTGGATTACTTGCGCTGCAACACATGCCGCTGAAAGTTAGCCAAGAACTTTACGCGAAAACCATCTCTCCTGTAATCACACTTTTCTCGACTTGTGGCTCCTGAAAGTATATCGAAAGTTGGCGGGCATTTTTACACTCGTCGAAAGATCTATGTGGGTTTGAAGATCACGGTATACCCTCTCATCCCCTAAATTTACCATTTCATTCGATTATGTGTATTTTTTATTTCCTTTTGAACAATACGAAAACAACAGCATCGAGTCCAACACAATGGAGAAACTACCCCCAAGTTCAGACCCCAAGCACGGACAAAGAAGAGCGAACAAAGTAAAGAAAACCCTAGCTGAGATAGATACGTATATGTACAAGCATGTATATACCTTATGAACCAAACTGCCGGAAAGTCGCTTCTTTCGGTGTTTCCATGTAGGCGTGGCTCGGAAAATCCAAATATATATATATACACATATCTCAAAGTAGGTACTCATTAGAACCCCTTCGAAAATATAAATTATATACTCTGTATTTACTTGGACAAACACGAGTAATAAAATTCACACAACGTGATATTATAGCCCATTAGTTTCTTTAACGCAACATCACATACACACCATGTAGGTGTATGAATACACGCAGCCGAGGCATCGTAGGTATATATATACCGACGTGGATAATGGTCGTGATACAAAAGGGAGAGACGGAATAAGTACCCAACACGCAGACACGGGTATATACTTAAGGAGGAAAGTAGGGAGATCATCGACCTCGGCTCAAATGCAAGTATACAATATTATGTACCCCTGTCATGAACGTACGTACGTACGCACACGATTTTATAACGTATATACGCTTAGCTTGCCTGCCTCCGCGTTTCCTTTGCGATGACGTAGGCTATACACACGTCTGACGTACACGATGCGATGTATACGTATACGGGCGGCTAGGTTAGTGTATCTAACGTTTACAAGCACTATATAACGTTATATTTTACAACGTGTATGTATAGGTTTCACGCAGGGTAAGTACATGGACTTTTCCTTTGTTTCTTCTCGGGTCATCGAGCGCCTTTTCTTTCTTCTCTCCGCTGTAAAAGTGTCCGCAGCTTGGCTTTTCTTCCCTTTCTGTATTGTTGCGTCGCCGAGGGTGCTGAGAATTTCTTTCCTTCTCTTCCCCCTCTTTTCTCCCTGAGTTTTGCTTTTAATGACCCATGATCGCGTGCTTGCCTTTTTTTTTTCCTCCCCTCAAACGAGGAAGTTTTCTGATTTCGTTTACTTTCATTTGACAAACTCGAGCTTTTCACTTGTGAAAAATTTTGTACTGATAATTTTAACGAGAGGAAGTTATTTGACCCCGATTGTTTATCAAGTGGGTTGCAAACAACAGCACATACAATGGCCATACGATACCCATACAACTAAAAACTAGTGACATTTGTGAACGTCACTGTGTGCATGGTAAGACAATAAAGGGTGGTAAATTTTTTCTTTCTTTTTTCTCATTTGTCTCGAGCTGTTGCGCCCAATCACCGTATCATCATCAATGTGAGCTGCAGTTTAAGCGACAAATCGAAAGAAGAGTGAACGGAAGGAGAGATGCGGATGTTTACGTTACGTTACAATTCTGTTTCGTTCGTTCCATACAAATATACGTAAATAATCCAGTACACTTCCTGATCCCGTGCCATCCGGGGTGTTTGGAACGTAATTATCTTTGCACACAAAAGTGCAATATATATACGCGCGTTACATAAATATGTATGTATTCTGTATACCACGCAGCCATTAACTATATTGTATTATATGCATAAACAATTACCTGTCACTCATATATTTTTTTTTTATACTATTGACTGCTGATATAGGTACATATATCGACGCCCCGGGCGAAGACTAGGCCCTTTTTTCTAGTCCGGACGAAAACTATGTCCTTTTTTCTGAGTCTGGGCTCGGAATATATCTTTTTCTCGCGTCTAGACGAAGACTAAATTAAAAAACACCCCAATATTATTTACTAACCCCTCTACTAGCTACTAGTACGCCGGAAGAAGCTCACGAATACGAAGCTTCTGAAAACGATTTAATATTTTCAGATTTTTCGATACTTGTGTATATATTTATATCGATATAGGCTTTATCTTCACATCGAGATTCACATGTACGTGAATCTACAGACGCCTTTGTAAAAAAACAACATGTAATCATTATTCTTAGCAGGTCTAACGGCCTAAGTATTTGGAGTTTTGGTAAGTGTTTGAAAAAAAGGGGTTTTTGAGTTTTTTTTTAAAAGATTCTGTGAATTGTACATAACAATAACTGTAATTAATTTAAACTTGCTAATTTATTCTTGTGTTAAAAAATACTTTGTAATCTAAATATGCATGTCTTGCAAACATTAATTAATAAGATATGATATCTTAAAAAAAAAATTCTTACGAATATTATATTTTATTATATCACGAATTGTACAAATTTTATTAATTTTTTAACTTTAAGTTACAATAATTATATTAGTTACTTATTATAATCAACAAAAATGTAGAAAAGAAATAAAATTTGAAAATAAAACATAAAAGAGTCTTTCATATTCATTAATTGCAAATTACCATGCTTATAAAACGATTCCTGAGTTTGTATTATTATTTACAATTATTTATGTAAATGTAAACAACAACCACTATATAAGTATATTTGACTATATATCTAATTACAAAAACAAATGTACGGTAAGCTTAAATGAATTGTACTTCATCCCGGCTCCAGAAAAGGGCATATAGTCTTCGTCCAGGCTTCGAAGCAGGGCATAGTCTTCGCCCGGGGCGTGTATGTCGGTATACGTATTTTTATACCCCAACCAATACTTGTACTTTGCTATTAGCGATTGCGAGAACTTGTTATTTCATCGCTTATTATTTATACATACTTTTCAGAAAACTTGAGCAATACATACGTGATGCATGTATACCATCTACGATATAATATAACGTGTGTGCGTATATACAAATTGGTATAAATATATAACAACTGTTGTAGATGATACGATACCTCACCAATCGACTGGCGCAAATAACTCTATCGTACCATGGACTCGATCGTAACCCCTACCCACAGCATGTGTACATACATACACAAATTACAGCATAATCATATTATACTGTTGTTGTTCCGTACTCGGGTCATATCATTTCAACCCCAACTCGACTAATATACTCGATAGACATGGTGCACGCGTTTATACACTCCTGCGATCAGGTATACCTATCGTGCGTTCATTGCTGTGGTGATGTTGACAGTATCATTATATCTGTATATAAATAATCTATTGTAATAAATTTAGCAATAGGGGCACCGAGGAGTATACATGGAATGTACATCTACTCGTGTGTAATCATCTGAACCTATTATTATAGTTAGGGAAGATAAAACTCTTCATCGATTCACGTTCATTTTTCTGGCTCTTCTCGAGAAGCATCACTGCATACAACTTAATATAGAGAAGTAGAAAACAAAAGAGGGATGTAAATATAGCTTTGAAATACCCATGGTAACTGGATATATGGTGTTTCAATCGAACGATCTTATGCACTCTGAATTCAGTAGTGTAATTTTATATCCGGTGCTTCGTATACACCTGCTTCTCACACCTTTAATTTTACTCCAAGAGTCGTCATTACAGGTAACGCATGTATATTATATATATCTAAGGAATAAGTTATTCTCAAACACCGTATAATAGTGTATGGGTACCCATATATAATGGATATCCCCGTCTAGACGTCTTATTCTTCCTTTCTCCCTTGAAAAATAAAATTTGCCCTACCACGCGAACACCCCTACATAAATGTATACAACCCGTACCACCCAAGGAATATTTTAAGTGTTGACGCTCTCGACACGGCACGCAAGGCGAATCGTTTCAACTTTCGTTCGAGCAAAAACTTTATGGTGTCGCACCACCGATGGTCGGATAGAAAAAAAAACTTTGTCATTGCCTGCGTTGAACGAGGAAAGAAACAAATTGAGCTCGTCACGTGATTGTTTGGATGATAATCGTCGCGATTTCACAAACCTCAAGTTTTTTGATAAAACACCCTCTCGCGTATTATCCTCCCTAAACTGTGTACACTTATGATACGCGTGGTCGCGGACTCTAGCAGCTATTTTCGTACAAAGGGCATCCTTCTAATGAGCCCGTAATCCAAGCAAAGTTATTATACACCTTTAAGCCCCTTTGTGTCGCACTGTGCACATACATGTGTGCCAAAGTTGGGAAAACTCGGCGCTTTTCTGGCAGCTCGTGCAATTGGGACAGCAGACAATTGGCCCATATATGTATGACATAGTCGTTGTAAAATAAAGCCCCTGTCAAATTATTTATGCTTAGAAAAAAGTATAGTTATATCTCTCACCTGTAGCCCCTGTTTTTTTTTTGTTTTTTTTTTTTTCTCATCTCGAAAGTGAAAGAAAAAAAAACCCAGACCAAACACCCAAACGTGGCGAAATTCCATCAATTTGACCAATAATTGAGTTCGCGTGGGGTATCGATTCGGGCGTATAAATCCCACACCCAACGGACCTCGACGATTATTAACAATTAATCGTATCGTGCCCCCCGTTGAACCCCTAAGCCGCGAGAGTCTCTGCGCGTGTGTATCCAACCGCATCAATTATTCGCCACTGGCGAGGAGCCATGCCATTAGCGTCAATGTTTGATAAACGTGCCGTTAAATAAATGTCAAAAGCTTAATACTCAGCTCCATCTCTCTGTGTGTATATATATTATATGTGCTTCTCGCGGACGTATTTTCTATAAATGTCCGAACCGAGTAAAAATGATCGCCAATGGCCGTTCGTGTGTACGATCGAGCTGGATGCAGTAAGCTATAGACTTTAATTTCTTAGTTGTATGTAAACATCAAACCAATAGCGCGTATGAATGATCGATCGATCAATCACGTGGGGGAGTCGAGCGAACAAACAAAACCTCTCCCGCAAGCTCTCAAAAGCTCGCCCTTTAATCAAATCTATACCCTCCGGACGCTCGATCGAAATAGTCGCTAGGCGTTTCCCGGGTAACCTACACACGCATCGTCCCTCCGTTCGCCCAGTGTTATACGGTGTCGAAAGGAAAAGTTGCAAGAGAAAAATCGTCCGTTTTCCGCTTATTACGCCTGCAAGCTCTCGCATGGAAACACACGCGCACACGAGAGGGAAAAGGGCTCGTTGTTCTTCCTCCTCTCTCGCTTGTTACCATGCAGAAGTTCGAGAGGCACGGGCGTGGGAGGGAAAGAGAGGAAGGAATAAAGGGAGGAGCGGCACCCAGCACCGGTGACAGCAGGCAAAGAGAGCGAGAGTATTGATCAAACTGGCCGAGCTGGTGCTATATACCGCCCCCGCGTCCTTTTCATGCTGCTACGGCCCCCTTTGGATCTCCTCCTCAGCGAACGGAGGGAAAGAAGGGCATCGGATAAAGAGGGAGCCAGACCCCCTCCCCTCGCAAGCTCGAGCTTGCAGCAGCACTGGCGTATACACGCAGTAGCACGTGCCGTGTTCTACATATTCCGACAAAGCTATACGTGTATTTTCGAGCCTTGGGAGAGTATAACGTATAAGTGTATGGGTGCGAGTGCGCGCACACAAGTGCACCAGGGAGGTTACCCGGTTCTCGCTGTCTGACCCATTTGGCAACGTTCCCAAGCTATACTCTCCCATACACATGTGTATATATATATATACATACAACGCGCATCGAGCTTTTCTCTCACTCTCTCGTTACTAATTTGCTGTCTGTCTGATGCATAAATATATACGTACACTACCACCACCACAACCAGTTATATCACAGTGCATACGTATAGAGTGTATGTGCGATAATCAGAATTCGTATATATATACATACTGTGCTATGCTACTGCGGGCAGCTCTCTTCTCTTCTTTGTTGATGGTGCATCGTGCCCCTTGCGCAAAAGTTGGAAAAAGCAGTACCTATATATACGGTGGTACATATGCATGGGTAAGCATGTTAGGGTAGTGTATGTATATTTAGGCTGCGCGAGGGACTCTGGGACTGGCTGGCCAGCTGGGAGGGCTTCAAGCCATACTCGGTTGAATTATTCTGAACAAACATACGCTACTGTTTTTATTTTTTATTTGTTATTTATTTTATTTATTTTTTTATCAAGTGTGTGTGTGTGTGCGTGACGACACTTGGTTTTTCATGACATATTTTCTTGAGCTTTCAAACTCGTTCTCCCATGCTTTTCCACAAAGCCATCAGCGAGGCGCGCCCATTTCTTTTCCACACTCTTACAATGTACAAATGGTAAAATTCAATTTCAGCCTCGACTCTGAGAGCTGGAACAAAAATTTTCCCGCACGCGAGCTCCGGGGACGGGTTCTATCTACCCCATCCGTGTCGCTCTTTTGGCAGTCCAAACGGGGAGAAAAAAGAAAAATGGAAGGGAGCTTGCAGGCTTATAGCACGCTTACACGAGCCTTGGCTCGCGGCCAAAAAACTTTGTTAATCAATAACTGCAGTATTCATCGTCGGCATGAATTTTACGCGTGTGGCCGCATCTCTCTCTCTCTCTCCTCATGTGCGTTAAAAGTCTCCCGGCGTTTGTAGTAAGTATACGTTCGCGGTGGCCCAAGTTATTTATATATATAAGCCACTGCGGGGGTCTGCACTGCTTCTCACACGCATCACTGTCTGATGCATCAAGAGTTTTGGGCATAAACATTTGAACGTTGAAGGATCTTTTTTTATTTTTTCTTCATCTCTTTCAAAATCCAAGCTCAACAAGGAGATCTGCCACTTCCCGAGGGCGCACCCGTTTCGAGACGGATCCATCGGACGTATACATATCTCAAATCTTTATTTTTCCACACTCGGTTTCTCTTTTATATCCGCTCCTTATTAGGGTATACCCTGCATATGTATACACTTTTTTTCTACCGTTACATATATATAGGCCACTGAATTGATGGTAACGCGATTCTGTCGACTTTGCGTTTTTTGACACTCGAAAGATTCTTTCGTACAATCAACTCGACTGTACCTACTCCATTTTTGCACACGTGAGGCCTTTATCTCTTTCGTTGCGTATCCTGATGCCGGTGAGAGCCGCGTAGGTGTTTTAGACGACAGCACCGTTTGGGTTTACAGGCCAGGTATAAATAAAATGAAAAAAATGAGGATATTAATTTTTTTATTTTTTTTTGGTAAAAGCTCCTCCTTTAAGATCATACTAATAATATTTCAAAACTGCACGGATTAATAAAAATTAATTAAAAAAGATTAAAACGTTTCAAGTATCGGGCGACGTTGCTCAACAGTCGAAGAGGAAAAAAAAAAAAAAAAAAAGGGACGAGTGTGTAAGTACACAACAGACGTCGAAGTTTTAACGAGCCAAACAAAAAAACAAGCAGTGCACTGCAGGTTATACCCTCGAACGCAAGTCACGCACGCGGACCTTTATTATTTACCTATATTCTTGCACACAGCAGCAGCATCAGACCCTTTCTTTCATTGGACATTTACGTGGCGCGTTACATCAACGCTGAAACTACAACCACCACAACTGGGTGTGTTTTATACTTATACGCCGCTGCTTTCATTTCGCTTGAAAGTAGAGCAGAGGCCAGCCAGTTAGCCGGCAGCTTGCAAGAGGGGGATAGAGAGAAGGTGGTGGTAGAGGGAGAGCTTTTCGGTAAATGTGTCACACCAGCAGCAGCGCGTAGCTATACGTGCCTGGATCAATACTCGCGCCCCCGTTTACTCTCTTTTTCGTCTACTGTAACTCCCTTTCTACATTCCCTTCCCCCCCTATCCGAGGTGGATTTTATGTACACTGGACGGACGGATCGTCTTTCGAGCTTTTTCGTGACTTTTTTTGTTTTCCTTTCACGCGTAAGACCAAGGTGCTTTAGGCTAAAGTTTTTTTTGTTAATGCATCTTTTTTTTTTTCTCTTGTGATGGATATGGAAACGTTACGTGGAGAGCTTGCGGAAGCTTTGCAACTGGTAGAGGAACAAAACTGTGTTTACTTCATAAAATCATAAACAGAACTGCGTTGTTTCGTTTCAGAGTATCTTTAAGCATAAGCTTTCGTATTGATATTTACATACATATAGGCTCTTGCAAGTCGCACAAATCCCAGAAAAGCTGTATCAACGTAAATACTTCTGGAAAAAGCTCAACAACCATACCATGAACGCCATTTTTCGTGATTACTGTATTTTTTTTTTTTTTTTTTTTTCCAATATTTTTTTGCCTCGTAAGGGTAACTCTGGAAACACATACAAGCCACCGCACTATAATAGCAAAACGTCGCAGAGATAGTTACGATCTTCTTATTTTTTACCTTACGTTATTCATCGAGGACAAATCCCGTTCGACTTTCAATCGGCTCTCATGGCTCACCTTTTCCGGGAGAAAGAAATAAAAAAAAATGATAGGTCCCACAGGACATCCACGGATAGGGGAGTGTATCTTTTTTTTTACCGGTGATTGCGCAAGTTTTTCTACAACCGCCGCAAGCTCTCCCGCGGCCTCGTAAAGTCGGCCAAGCCACGTGATCCACCCGCTAAATGGCTAAAATGGTAAATTAACTGTGACCTATAAACGCGGCCCTCTTATATATACACCAGTGCGGATCGCCGAGAGGCCGCGTCGGGGCGGGGGAGGCTGAGCGGGTCCCGGAGTTGCTCTCCGGTCGGATTATTCTCGAGCTAGTCGCGGCTCTCGCGCGCATGCGTTTTACTCTAGTTTCCCCTCAGCTTGCGTGCAAGCGTATGTATACGTACCTGCTTATACAAAAGGTGATGGATACCAGAAATAAGTACGTGCACACGTGCTTGAGGGTGAAATCGAATTAAACCGTGCACGTTAGCGAGGAATCACTTTTAGAGGGTTTCGGTGTCGAAGGGACACGGAGAACGTATTTAAATGTACAGTAGCATGAATTTTGTTATAGTTTTGTTAAACTGCATTTTATTGTACAAGAAGTTTGAAAGCTCTCAACAGCTTTATTTCATCACTCGTATAAATTGTAGTAACAGTCAGTTCATCGCAAGATCTAGATGAAGCAAAAACAACAGAGCTTGCAATGGTGACGCGAAATAGAGAGAACAAGCGTATAGAAGGAACCACGTGGTGGCATTGTATGTACGCACACTACGTAAGTACAGTCGCCCGACAGTCTGCCGTTTCGAGAAACCGGGTTAAGCTTTTTCCCCTCCCCGACGCCAGCACGTCCCCGTTGTTCTTCTTATCTGTCACCCTCGACCTCCTCCCCCTTCGGCTCTTCTTCTTTTTCTTCTACTTTTTCGTCGACGCGGAGAGCTTTTGTACCATACGAGGTCGCGCTTGATTGACGGTCAGCCTCGCGCGTTGCAGAGATGGTCCTTCTCTCCCTCTCCATCTGGGGGATGTTTTTTTTTTTTTCTCCTATCGTCAGCCTATAAGCGGAGAAGGATGTCAACTCGTCAATTTATAATTATCTTTCGCTAAATCGCGATATTTTTTCATGAGAATCTGAATTATTCACCATGTATTTTTATAGTAAATGAAAAAATGTAGCATCGGGCATAAGATAATAATGCCTTTTCTCCTCTGAGCTTGTCAACGATATAGGCCATTCTTCATCGCGCGCGATATTTTCCGGGTAGAAAAGAGACAGAGAAAGAAGTATGGGAAACAGGCATATCTCTTACTCTGCAAAATTATCGTCTTCGACAACCCTCGGCGTTTATTACCCAAGCAGTTGTCATTGAATTCGTGCAAAAGTTGGTTGTCCCAAGTGAATTCGTGAAATACGTCTCCCATATACTTATTTCGGGAGTCAAGCCAGGGTGCACCGACGAGTGAGTATAATTAAATGATTTTAATTGCTGTTAAACACGGTGACCCATTTACTCGAGCCCGAGGCTACTATATACGTATATGTACTGCAACAGCCAAAACGAGGGCAGATCTTGCGGATACGAAACGACAGTCTTGGGTTTGAATCGAGAAACGCCCGCCTATACGAGCACTTGCACCGTTGATTTCTCTCGTATCAAGATATTATTAGCAATAATCGTCACAATTAATTCGCCCGCCGGATCAATTCGGGAAAATCAAACGAGGTCACCTGTGCTCGATGCGCCTACACTACGCGCATTTCATCTTAATTGTATTAAACTCGCAATCCAAGGATGATATGCGTCGCCTCTACGAAGTAACAGCTAGTTATATATGCATTATGTAATCGTTGAATCGATTGTCGGTGGGAAACGGGTGGAAATTCATCGTTAGCCGATTATAACTATTTTATATTTGCATATCGCACAGGGAAACGAAAAAATATTCCTTCATCCGCTCTAGTTTCCATAAGCCGATCTGTATACGGATATAAAACACCAACTGCAAAGATACAGCTTTTTATAATAACGCGAGCGCGTTATATTTCACGTATACGCCGAGAGAGTGAGAGAACCTCCTCGTTTCTGGGATCCATGTATATGTATATGCACACATTAATTGGTAAGTACGATGTGCTTTTAATGGCTCATCGAGTCTCCATTCTGGCTCGTTCCATTAAAGTATTACCATATTTTATAATTCATCACTGCACACACGCGTGGCTGTCGATTTAACGTCCACCGGCGGAAAACGTGGACACTTATTAGAGTCAGGGTGAAACTTAATCATAGAAGTCCCACAAGTGTTGACCTCCTGCTCGGAAGGGACTAGTTTTGTGGGATTACAGCTGTCCATATACCTAAACTTTTTTTTTGGCCCGACTTTGAAATGGCACACAATCCTGTCAAAAGTAGTTAATTGCGAGTTTAAGTACCTGATTCGAGGGCACAACCGGAGCTTTTTCGCGACGCAACGAGAGAATCGGGGCTGCGGCGCTGGGTGTCTTTTTATTCCACGCATTGACGCTGTAAAATTCGGCCAATAGACAAAAGAAGTTCGAAGGAAGGAAAAAGGAGCAACGGTGAGAAACAAGGCCGCGAGAAAAGCTCGCCCAAGGAAAACAAGAATCAGTACTTTGTGCTTGCGGCACGCGAGTTTTCGCGAAAAAAGGAGGGGGGGGGCAGCGTCGAGGGAAAATAAACGAGCTCGACCTCGGCCCCGCTTTCGTCCACCCGAAGGTTTTGGAGAAAATTTTTCGAGCCGGGGGAGGCGGTACAGCGCCAGTAGCAGCGCCGGCGGTGGAGTTTGGTCGATAGCCAGCCGGTGGAGGGCTGACGCCCGACCCAGTGCCCCAGAAAGCTCTCTCTGAATGTTCCGCGTGAAAAAATTCGTCGCCTCGTATTCCCCACGGAGTCGTTTCCACTCGGAACTTCTTGCACGCTCTTAATTTATCGAATGACCTATTCTTGTTTTTTTCCTTCTCGTGGTAACTCGAGCGGAGTTTTAATCTGGGTTATCGGCCGTTTGGTGCTGGAGACAGCTCGGGAGGGTGGAAATTATTCAAGTGGCGATTCGGGGCTCTCAGAGGGATGGGGGTTGTTTTCAAGGAAATAGTATTAACTTTTGCAACTTTATAAAAAGAAAGTCTTCATCTCCGAAAGAAACAATACCTACAGTTATCAATGCGATCTCCATTTAGAGGATACTTTGCGGATCTACCAAGAGTCTATACGTTCAGTTTCTCGTGACACTCGATGAAAATTCATATCTAGCGTATAGTTTCAGTAGTTTTTTTTACAAAACAAAAAACGAAAACAAAATTCCCGGAGGGCGAAATAACAGTCATTTCGACTCGACGTACCGTGAAATGAATTTTTCCCTCCCGCGTTCTCTTGCATCTATAAATTTCACTCGAACAGCCAGCCAAAGCCCCCTCGATCGAATAAACAGTATAACTCCGTCGACCGACGCCAGTGCACCCCGTTCGTCATTTCCAGGTGAGGAGGACATAGGAAAAAAAGCAGGCCACGAGGGTGAAAAAAAAAAAAAAAAAAGAGGGAGTCAAACGAGGGCAAAAAAAACACCCTCGCTCGTACGTGGGGCAATTAGCGGGCAAATCTCGCGCTGCGCGGAATAAAGAGACCCTCGACCCCCCGCCCCCCTTATCGTGGGTTCAAGTACTTTTGCGCGCAATGCGATTTTTGAGCAACACAAGAGGAGCTGTGGTGCAATATATGGCCCACTAATCAGTTCCCGAGCCACGCGAACGGGGTCACCCGGGGGTCGAGGGCTCCAGTGTATGTGTGTGTGCGCGGTGCAGAGTAAATCCGGGGAGTAATTTTCGAGCAGGGGCCGAGATCGATGAAAGGGTTGACCCAGTGACCTGGAAGCCAACTCTGGCGCGTGTATAGTTCAGCCCCACGCGGCCGAAGAGTGTATAAGAAGCCCATGTACGTGTCCTAGATCGGAATTGGGCCAACGGGAGGGAGGCTGCTGTGGAGAGACGAGTGCTTCCTCTACTCGGGCGTCCAAGCGGAAAAACTAGCTTTGACCCCTTTTTTTTTTAAATAATACGTACTACTACTTCATTTCGTTGAAATAGAAACATGAAATAGCGTATTTTAGCTTAGTACTTGCAGAGAAAGTAATCCGTGATAAATCACGCGAGTTTCCCAAAAGTCCGGAAGAGAGTTCCGAACGGACATATTGATCCACTCGAGTTTCGCGCATCGATCACGAGGGGATAGTTTAGAAGAGTCATTCGTGGGAGTTTAAGGTGGGATTTGCCGCTCTCCCCCTCCCCTCAAAGTTCCTCCACGCCAAAGTCTGATCTTGGTGTTACGGGGACCAGCGCCTTTGTGGGGGCAAAGCGATCATGCACACAGGTACAACACAGTAGCGCACAATAGAGGAGGCCCAAGTGCTTGCCTCTTTCGGGATTGGGGTGGGAAGGACGAGCGTTGTGAAATTTCCCGAAAATAAATCATATACCTGCTCCAACAGGACTCGGAATCGCACGGTCATTGTCTATATACGGCTCGGCTGGGGAAGTCCGGTTTGATGTGTTCTGGAAAAAAGAGAAGTTGGCGCATCGACAGAATCGTTGTGCTGTAAATCAGCTTGGAGCAAAGTTACTCGAAAGCGCTCAAAGTATTAAGCTTCGACTGGAGCACGAGTGAGAAGGTGAATTTGCCAACCAGATGGTAGTCGTACGCAAAAGTACGGTAAGAAGAAAACCAATAAGTTTCGTTGTTCTCGACACCGCAGCTCTAATCTTCATCCTTTGTTTCGTCCGAAGGACAATATCCTCCGAGCCAAACACAAAACTGGACCAACGGCCATCGCCGAGTATCGACAGGTCGAAAACATTCACCGAAAAACTTCAACTCGTTATTTTGTACCTGAACGAGGGTTGGACAAGTAATGTAGTGGGCCCGTCTCTGCCGTCATTTTGCTTTGGTATATATATATACCCATAAGACTGCTATAATCTTGTTTTTATGTTGCTTCCTCTCTGTGGCTGTTTCAGTCGTATACACCTTGAAGTTGTTTGTCTCTTCTGGTGGAATGTAGATTTACTGGGGGGGGGGGAGGGGGGTCGGGATTTTTAGAGAGTCCCAACAAACAAACAAAAAAACGAACGAACGAACGAATGACATTTAGGGTGATTTCCAACGAGTGTACGCCGCGTTTGCCCAATAACATTGTATACGATGTTTTCGTATACGGTACCTCCCATATATTACGAGGTTCGCCCAAATGGAGGGGCGTTGGAGTAGATGTTTATATTGCACGTGACCATCGAAATGTTTCGTACGTCCCGTATACTTCATACACTTGATGGGTGCGCGTCACCATAAAAATTTTTCCACCACATCCCCATAAAATATATACTGCACTAATATATGAAGCAACACGATGGCCCACCCATGAACAAATGCCTACCGAGTATCAACTGCGCCCAGATAACCCCCAGATTCTATTAATTCTTTCGATGAAATAGAAAAAGTCGGTGCCGATTAATTATTCCGGAACAGCCTATAAAAGGCCAAAATGTTGTAAGTATTATTCCCATCGCACGCACCACCTCTAACAGCACAGAAAGTAGGTTTATATACCAGCTTGAGAGAGATAGAGAGAGATAGAAGACGCAGCCAGAATAAAATATGCGCGCAGCCAGAGCCGGGACGTGTGTGTGTTGTATATGTATAATAATACGTACACATGTATAGGCACCAAGGCACCATCACCATAAAACCCACACTCGGACTTTCTAATACCTTATAATACGCCAATCGCTGTATTCCCGATGGCTCTCTCGAATTACAGTGGCTCACTAAGGCCATAACGGTACTTTTCGACCGGCCCACTCGACCATGTGGGATTATTGCTGCGCGTTCTAACATCCTCTGTGTATGCCCTTGACGACGACCATACGAGCGTTGCACGCTCGAGTATATTGTGTGGATAATGTTCGAACACACGCACAGTGGATCGAGTAAAATGTGTATTATTAAAATCCAACCTGTATTGTGGTCATCTTGTGTGGTATACCTTATATATCCACAAGGTAGGTATATAGGTACAGGCACATCAAACAGTAAAAGGGTCGATCTTGGGCTCGACGTTGTCGCCGAGTAATTGTAACTGTGAATAGATGCAGGGCCAATCACTATGGCTTGGCGGAGTCCTTACACCGAATTGGAATCATTAGAGATGCCTTATGTAAATGGGGTTACCCTAGTGAAAACATTAATCATGTTCTGTGGCAATGTGACCTTTACAATGACAATCGTAGGGAATTTGTTAAGAATCTAAGTAGAATCAACATTTTTCTGCCTTGCACGGCAGATATATTATTGTCTTCACCTAACAGCGAAGCGTGTTTTTACATGCATAAATTTTTGCTTAAATGTAATCTAAATGTATAAATGCGATATATTTAATTAGTTTAAGACTTGTTGAATTGTGTTATCTAATGTACTTTTATTATTTTTTTGTAATCATTTAAATCTCATGTAAAGCTGAAATGGGCCTTCAGGCCTCAAATGCTCAATAAAAAAAAAAAAAAAAAAAAAAAAAAAAAAAAAAAAAAAAAAAAAAAAAAAA
>NW_019379813.1:849236-867222 GCF_000648655.2 Copidosoma floridanum
GGGGGGGGGGGGGGGTAGGTGTGTACACGCGCGCTTCACCACAGAGAGTCATTATACATCGTATAGGTGTGGCACTTTGACTGTGTCAATTAATCATCACCATCATCTAGACGATTGCAACACGGATGCAATATAGATTTCTACAGAGAGTGATATACAAGTATTGAAGCACGAAACGTCCATACCTAATGATTATCAAGTATACGTATAATGGTCATCGGTATACCTATATATGGACCTCAATATGCTATAACGCGTATGTATGCACGCTGGCGTAAGCTGCCAACGTCCTTGTAAATGTATGGATATAAAATATGTGAAACAAGTTGAGCGTCGATGAAGGGTGAAAATGTATATTAAAATGGACAGAATGTTCATCCAAACGCGCGGAGAAGTACCACGAACAACGTGATGAGTGACGTTTGTCAATAAGACCGACACTATACGGAGCTCTCGTTACGATTGGTGCGTACGATTACAAGTAGGTTGTTGTGCTCGAGTGGAAGGAGGACAATGCAGTTTAATTGCAACCGCAGGTTGTATAACCCTGACACACGAAAAGTTTCAATGTATAGGACGAGAAGCGTGAAATTAATTAATCAATGGCCATAATTCCGTTGGAGGAGCCGTCAGTTACGAGGACTCGTGCAAAATTTCCTCTCCAACGAGTGGAGTTTCCACGGCGAGTCGTGTACAAAAGGGACCGTACCACCTGCCCAACACGCTCTTCTCCTCTGAAATTGCCGCCGCGCGGTTGTCGCGGAGCCTTACCTAATTAGACAGGCACGCCAGTGACATTCACTTCCATCCGTTCTCTCTAGCTCGTTGTGCAACTTGATAAACTTGATAAGCTTGCACTGAAAGGACTGACTGCAGTTTATTATATTACCCGAGATTTGTCCATGTACGTATATGATAAGGGCTCTCTGTTATTACAGAGAAAGGGCCCATTGTGATACATGAAGATTGGTATGAGTTTTTCGAAGGTGTAAGGTGCAATGGGGCTTTGTTTGGTATACAAAGATGACGAGACAAAGGAACACAACTATAAGTAAAACGCGTTACCGAAATTGATCGACAATTACCTATAGATGTACAATTGATTTCAAGACAATTAAATCTATAGTTTTCCGCAGTGTCATTTTTTCCCTCTTTAACCGAACGCACTGCTGAGAGATGCAAAGTATACTTGTACCTTATTATGTACATTATGGTTACGTGCACGCTAGCGTGCGGTTCCAAATATATATGTGCGCATAAAACACAGCAATGAGCAGTTTTTTTCGGGCTATGATACGGAAAACTATATATTATACGTGAGATCGAATACGATGAGCCATAGGTGGAAGCGAGAAGTACGCGCGTGTATGGTGTAATGATTTTCGAGACGAAATGTAAACGAACCGAGGGAGTATCTCCGCGCATAAAATCTTACGAAAGTTACTTGGAAACTTGGTCAATCGACGAACGATTTAAACATCGAATCCATTAATACGCCATTATGCTAATGCGGCAGCAGCACGTGCGATCGATAGTACCACGAGTAGTTCCCTGTAATCAGATGTACAGGGAGCCGCGTCTGGTCGTTATGGCACGTAGGAATTATCTACGGATGTATTACATGCGATGATTGGAGCTTACATTTTTTATGTATGCATCGTCGTTTCGTAATGTTATACCTACGACGGTTCTTTCGATAGAAACTTTTGAACCGAAAACCATCGTTTTGTCGGCACATGAAATGCCACGTACCTACGAAAAAAAAAATATTAAATTTTTAAGAAAAGCATAGGTACAACCGAAAAAAAAAATATATATATATATACAAAAGATAATAACCAAGCAAGTGTCATTTTCTATATGTATGAGGCATACCAGAGACTATGTTACATTTCAGTAAAGCTGCTCGACATCATCAGTTATGGTAAGTATGTACGTATACCACACAACCAAATCCCCTGCCCGCAAGCGTTCACTATCAGAGTGTATGCGTGTGTGTGTGTGTGTGTGTGTAAGACGCGCGGTAAAGGAAGAGCTTATCGGGGACAGAAAAATTGTAGCAGTCGTCGTTTTGTTGTTTGACAAAGTTCGACGACTACGAGACGTGTCTGTGGCACGCGATAAGGCGATCATTATTATGTGTATATATACGATGGATCTTTGGCCACACGACTATACACGTAAGGTTTGTGCCAGGAGATTATTTTTTTTCTTCTCAAACACACGTATTATATTATCACAGGTGAAAGCTGGTTGGAGAACAAATTTTTCATCCAACATGAAATTTTCTCGGAGAGTGTACAACATTTTCGAGTTGGATAATTTTATCGACCTGTACTCGAGATTTGTATGAGTATCGTATATGGACATGAACTATCGATGTTTTGTTATTTTACATCTGGCTCACTTAAATTTCGTACAGCACTGAAAAAAAAAAAAANAAACATTAATCATGTTCTGTGGCAATGTGACCTTTACAATGACAATCGTAGGGAGTTTGTTAAGAATCTAAGTAGAATCAACATTTTTCTGCCTTGCACGGCAGATATATTATTGTCTTCACCTAACAGCGAAGCGTGTTTTTACATGCATAAGTTTTTGCTTAAATGTAATCTAAATGTATAAATGCGATATATTTAATTAGTTTAAGACTTGTTGAATTGTGTTATCTAATGTACTTTTGTCATACGGATATTGAAATAACCACTTATGGATCAATTTAACCATTTAATTAGTTTAAGACTTGCTGAATTGTGTTATCTAATGGACTCTAACTATACTCTTTTTTTGTAATCATTTAAATCTCATGTAAAGCTGAAATGGGCCTTCAGGCCTCAAATGCTCAATAAAAAAAAAAAAAAAAAAAAAAAGGTCTTTAACCCATGCGCTCCCAGGGATTTATGGACAACGGAGATCTTTTGGAGGAGAGAGAGAGAGAGCTGTGCGTGTTTTGCTACACTAGGTATATAGGTACATTATACACATACGCGCTTCTTTTAAGGCGAAACGATGTCGAAACAACCAAGTATAACTAACATAACGGGAGATGGGACGGAGCTCGAGTTTTCGGCTCGTTTGTTGAAATCGAGGGGAAGTTCTATTAGTTGGCGCCGTTTCTTTTTTTTTTTTTTTCTTCTTTCTCTTTGGAATCTTATAATTTTATACTACACTTGTCCGCGTTTGTGAGAAAAAAAATATCATCTCCGTCCGTCTTTGTGTGTAATACCTGTGTGAGTATTCCGTTTGCGCCCAACGTGGTTTCGACACGCCATCCGATGGTGCAGTACTTGCGCGTGTGTGTGTATGTTTTCCTTTTCCGTTACACGATGGATGGCACAAAGGCAGATAAGGCACAGGGGGGGCACAGGAGGCGTGGAAATATTTCGGGAAAAGCGGAAAACACGCGGTTGTCGAGTGACTTTGCACGAACAATTCCCCTGCGGACCTTTGGATTTTATGCGGGACAACGGGGACGTCGTAAATAACGAAATATTGATGGCTGATCGTTGCCGAAAGAGCACCTTTTTCCTGTTTGTCATCCGTACAGGTGTGTGTTGTTTTGTGTACACGTAAGTCGTTGGGCCTCTCGAGACAAACAAATTTTTCATTTCACACAAAAGTTGTAGGTATATACATAGAGAGACAGTAAAAGTGCTTTTCTAAGGTGTGTATGTATACTGTATAGGATGTTTTCAAGATTTTTCACACTCCTTCGGAACATTTGTTCGACCGTAGCCGAGGAAAAACGTGTGTATATGAAAGAAAATGCCATCATGACGTGCAACTGAAAGGGTCAACAGTCGTGGAAAGAAATGAGGAAAAAAAAAAAAAAAAAAAAAACTTGAAAATAAATTATGCAAACTACGCAACGGTAGGGACAGAGAGGAGCCGGTTTTTTTTTTTTTTTTTTTTAATGAAAAGACACCATACCGTTGACTCTGAACTTTTTTTTTTCTTCCTCAACTCTTGATGTTACGGTACACGCACGTTTTTATATTATACTGCAGGTGTAGGTGCAGGGGATTTATTCCGTGGAGCGTACGTATGTATATACACACCTCAGCGGAAGAGTATCGATCGACGTTGGATATAAAAATTTGTATACGTGAGAAAAATGAATAAACGAAAAAAAAAAAAAAAACAGTTTCTCATACATTTTTTTTTTTCTTTCTCACATTCATATGCATATTTTTGTATTTGCTAAATATGGATTCTACTTCGTGCTATAGTGACTTGTTTTTTCTCTATTCGAGTCTTTTTTCCGTTACATTGATCGTATAGCTTTGAGGAAATTTAGAAAGAAAACCAACCAAGCGATCCATACGTATGTATAAGCCGAATCGCTGACACCGCGGTGACTCCCCAATTAGCCCCTGTGAACCCTAAAGAGGAAAAAATTGAAGGGGTGAGGGACCCCGCCATAAGCGTAAATGCGATGTGTGTAATAAGCATGTGTATACAGAAGGGGGGGGGCGACTATATATATATACAAAAGCCCGAACAGCGATATTCCGAGCATGATTGAGCCTCGGAGAGAGAGAGAGAGAGAGAGAGAGAGCGAGCAAAAAAGAGCGATAGTAGGCGGGGGTGGAGAAGAAAGCGGGAGGCAGGTCATCGACCCGTGCACGTGGAGTACCGCGGCAAAGTAGGCCACGTCGTGACATCACACGGAATCAAAATGGCTGCTCTCTCTCTTTCTCGCGCTTCTTTTTTTTTTTTTTTTCTCTCTCTCTCTCTCTGCTGCAGTCGCGTGGTTCGCGTTTGTAACACGCTGGGAGTGTAATAATATCATGGGATTGGTGGGTCGAGTTGTTTCATGTGCATTTGGTACATGCAGTGCTCGATAGGTATATGTATAGATGCAGCGTGTATGAAAAAGGTGTGTAACCACGTGTTTCTATGCGTGTACGTGCGCGAAACGCGTTAATATTATCGAGGAGAAAAAAGTTACGATGAAATAATTGGCTGCATGAAATTTTTGAGCGTAAAAAAGTTAGGGTTGATTATTAATACAAATGAATAGATTCGCAGGACGGGGTGGACTTTCAAAGTAACTTTAAACCCCAGTTTTTTTTTTTTTTTTTTTTTTAATAAGTCATAACTCCCCGGTGGGATTTTGGTAATATTTAGATACATCGTTACATCAAGAAACTTGATTAAAAAAAAAAAAAAATTATTTTCCTATTTTGAAGAATTTACACCAGCAATTGCTCTGTTCATTAAATTATATCACTAATCTATACGATTAATTGACGATTCCATAGCTTTTACGAACAAGAGAGATGTTCACCCGAATTTCCTGTACCAACTTGGTTATCTCGACAAATTTCATCATTACAATCATACTTTTGGTTAGAAATGGAAAATTACCAGCCCATGACGTAACGGGTGAAAACGCACTTTATGTAACTTCTCTGCTCTTTTCCAGGTCGTACATATATATATATATATAAGTACTTACTTCTAATCAACCAGCCCAACGCTCTGGGAGTATCTGTACAGGGTACCGAGATACCAGTAGGTAATGGTAAAAAAAAAAAAAAAAATGCTCATACATTTCCGTTCAATGTTAGCGTGAATTTTCACGTTGTAGCAGAGAGATGTTTTTGCTACTTTGGCATGTAAAAACTACGGGACGTATACGTTTGGATAACTTTTTCAATAGATTTCTCGATTTCGCTCGCTCCCATATATAAGTTGCACAGCTCGAGGTTATGATTTTGTTTCCAGTATTGCTGATATGTTTTTCTCTCTCTTCCTTCTCTTTTGGCCTTTGTTTCCACGCTATTGTCACGGGTTGAGAAGCTTTTTATTTTTCCTTTTCAGAATATTGTACATCGATCGCTTTTTTAAATTTATTATTCCGAATACGATTATCTACATATATCGGAATTATATCGGATTACTCACGTGACTAGCTGTTGTACACGATTGTATGTACATACATCGATCACCAAAATTGTTGTCGATCGGCTGATTTATAACGAACGATCCAAAAGCAGGCTTTTATATTGCACGTATACTTATTTCGATGACAAAAAAATATATGTATGAATAAATTATGTTGTATATGAACAGGAAAAAAAATATACATATGCCGTAGTAACTCGTACACTACCGCACAGCTCGTAAATCAGAGCACACGTTTTTCAAACCAAAGACGAGTAGACGACGTCGATTTTTACCGAAGCTTAAAAAAAAAAAAAAAAAAAAAAATAAAAGCCAGGAATAAAAAACGTATCACGTGCTCGCACGCGAGTCTCTTTATATCGTGTAGATACATCTTTGGTATAAATAATCATAACTGGATTCGACATGAAAGAAGTAATAGACGTGATTTACGACGCTTTATGATAAGAACCATTTGTGATTTTTTTTCTTTGGGGAAAAAACGTATGATCCACGCGGATATAATAAAAGTAACAATACATGATAACAAATAAATGTAAAGAATTAAGTGACAGTTTAAAGTTTTCGTCCCGAGCGTTTTGGGTCATAATTTAGAGGGCAAATTTAATTCTACGATAAAACGCGCACGTGCTCGCTTTGAGAAACTTACACGTATTTACAGCTTGTACTGTTGTACTGTTCGGACGATGTGCTTTTGTTAGTTTTGGAGCACTATAGTTTAGAGACGCTATTGTCTTGCTCGTGTATAATTTCAAATTTATTGTTACAATTTATATACACCTTAAGTACAGGTGCAGAGATACGTAAATAGGCCATACGCATCACGTAAGTATGTGGCTATGTATATTATGTAGTATTAAAAATTATGATTTGTCGATTGCTGTATATACACGTGTACGAGATGATGAAAACAAAATAGCACTAATACGCATACTTATTTCCTTGAAATATTCAATTCATACATCGTAGAGAGATACGTCGATAACTTTTTTTTTAAGGGGGCTCCTTCACGAAAGTCCCCAAACAGAGATATATTATTTCTTGTAAATAAAAGTCTACTGAATTGAATGGTGGTCTAAATTATATTTCGAATGGGTCAAAATTTTGAGAAATCCGAGCTCAAAGTTGTAACTATTAGCACGTGTTCCTATGGGGCAGCGTGAAAAACAATTTGTTTTCGTTTATAATAAACCTAAATTAAATGTCCCAGCAGACTGAATATATACGTTTTGTAGATGAAGTCTTCCTCTGTAATATGCTGTATTAAAAATTGTGGATAAAGGACCATTTTAGCTAGATATTTGTGATGGAAATAAATAAATAGTGTCCGGGAGGTCAGGAGGTCACGTGGGTAGCAGACGTACTTGTTCACGACATATTTATACCATATACCTATATATTACATCGCTATACTACACCAACACAGGTGGTCTGGTCTGGTGGTGTACCCTCGTATGCACTAGACTGGTCAAAACAATAATTCATTTTTCGTACAAAGTTAAACTATGGACATAAATATCATTTTTCCCACTTCATACGTTATTAAAAATATCATAATGATTTTCAGACACATTTGTTTATTGAAAAACAAAACTTTATTTTTTGTTTGTCTTTGACCTCAGCAGTAGTCGTAGGAGCCCCCTTAATAAGGGCACTACAATGGGCACTTAGCACTTGGGAGAGCGACAAGGAAAGGGATGGGAGGCCTCCCATTACAGGAGGGGAGTAGGGGGAAATTAGGCAATTTTTGCATGCGAGAATGAAATAAAATTGTGCTCCTATAACGTTGATTTCTGACACACTTTTGTAGGCCCATGCGATAAGTACATGTATATTTATGCGTACACATTTTAGGAGCCTTTCAAAATGACTCAAGTTTGTGCAATGGCAAACAATGTAATTTGAGTGGCAAAAAAAATAGTTATAATTAAGTAATACATACCTTAAGTTTGGCCTTTGTTCAATTATGGAAACAAAAAAAAACTACAAACAACAAATCGATTGAATCCAAATTCGTTTTTGGTTAATAAAAGTTCTATTATTTTTCTACTGTTTACGATTAAAAAGAGCCGATTGAACTGATACACTGATACACTGATACACTGTGGGTGCGTATGTATACAGCCGCGCTTGATAATATATCATACTTGTGTACTTTTATCGAAGCTTTTGTCAGATCAGATCTGATAAGTATGCGTCAGCAGGTGATGTGGTTGTATACATTTATATGCAAACATGCAGAGGCATTGCTATGCTTGATTAATCAACGAAAAAGCAACACTCGCATGCTGATGTAAGTGGATATACCCACACATATGTGTAGAAAAACAGAGGATGGGAATATGGGATGGAGATGGAAAGTAACAACATGAGGGGCGTTGGTGATAAGTTTACAATTGTACCGATAAAATTGTGTTGCCACAGTATACGGCTATCCAAAGGCTGATTTATTTATTATAAGTTCTGACCAATTTCATTGCAGAAATTCTAGCTAAAAAGTTATAAATTGAGGAATAGGTACCAACGCGTTCCAATTCATGGAGCACGTAGATACATCTGGTGGCAGAACAGTTGTACCAATCAGACACACAGTTGCATGATCGATTGTAGGTAATATGCGTGGAAACTTCATTACCATGCATGTGTGGCAATGAAGAAAACTATGTACTGACTTTGCACCCAACACCGTCATTTTCATCAAGTAGCCGTTCAATTTTCCAAATGATTAATTTTACTAGTAGGTAAGTACTTCGTAATGAATTATCGTCTTTTATACTTGTGTCTTGATTTGAGTTTTTTCTTTAATTCAATTCAACAATCTTTGTGTTGACTCTAATAACCGAGTGCAATTGCTTTAATACTTTCACTAATCAGATTACTACGTCTCTGTTGAAAATTTATAATTATTTTTATTTATCTTNGACATTGTATTGATTGACTTGATTAGAAATTTTGAAAATTGGATACTTAGTTTTTTTTCTTTTATTTTTCACGTGCAACACAGGGCAGAGTAAGGCGAATTCATATTATTTTTATGTTTTAATATTTTTTGTTTACCAAGCATGAAATGACATCAAATGATTTCACCAATGGTATCTTCAAGAGACACACCAAGGCTTCATTAATAAGAAAATTTTTTTATGGCCACAGAATGTCTGACCAAATTCAGTGTTTACTACTTGCACGGTACTGTACGCATTATACGCCCCTCCTAGCTGCAGCTAGACATTAGTTAATATTTTTTGCTGTTCTTGTGTATATAACGTTAACAAAGAAATATTGTACTGGAATCATGAGATTTTTTATCATTAAAACTTAAATAAAATACATAATTATTGGTGGGGTATGGAGTCAATAATCACACAAAACATTGTTCACTCACGATCTTGTACGTTTATTGGACACGAGTTTTTATTGACTTTTTTTTTTATTAACATTAATATCGATTGATTTTGACAATCAACGCACTTAAGAAATAGTGTAGACCTCAGATAGTGCCCGTAAGTATTGAAAACTAAATGTACCATTAACGATTGATACATTAAATTCAAAAGAAAGAAAAAAAAAGGAACCAACGAATGACATTAATAATTAAAATACTAAAAATTAGTTGGTACGTAGCAAAGATGAACGCGATTGGATGACAAGTGGTAAAAAAAATGATCAACATTCGTAAACACGTGATTATAAAATAAATACGCATGCTTTCATACAATTCGCTCTATGTCGTCTACATAATGGCAAATCATTCAATCGTGTTTCTCATATACAGGTATCACTGTGTGTCCCGTGTAAGTGGACGAACTTAATACATACTCTAACGATTTTTAATCAAGTCTTTTTCAACAATCTCCGTTGCAGAGTCTTTGGATTCCCCTAAGTAATAAACGGCTTTAAGGGCGAGCTTAGTCTACTTCTTCCATCCTCGACACTTCTTCGGCATCAGCACTTTCGAGTGATGGTACTGCGTCGTCTTTGTTGCCCTCTTCATCTACTGCCATCTCCTCGTCCTCATCGAAGCCAAGACCCAGCTTGATCATCCTGTGGATGCGAGAAGCGTGAACTCCCGGATCCTCAAGAGCGAAACCTGACGAGAGCAGGGCTGTCTCAAAGAGCAGCATAACGAGATCCTTGACCGATTTGTCGTGTTTGTCGGCCTCGGCTTTCTGACGTAGATTCTCTATGATCGAATGGTCAGGGTTGATCTCGAGGTGTTTCTTGGCTGCCATGTAGCCCATGGTCGAGGTATCACGGAGCGCCTGAGCCTTCATGATCCTTTCCATGTTGGCGGTCCAGCCGTACTGCGAGGTGACAATACAGCAGGGTGAGTCAACCAGCCTGTTGGACACGACGACCTTTTCAACTTTCTTGTCGAGGATGTCTTTCATGACTTTGCAGAGGTTCTCGAATTTGGTCTTGTCCTCCTCGCGCTTCTTCTTTTCCTCTTCGTCTTCGGGAAGCTCGAGACCCTCCTTCGTGACGGAGACTAGCTGCTTGCCGTCGAACTCTTTCAGCTGCTGGACAACGTATTCGTCTATCGGCTCAGTCATGTAGACGACTTCGAATCCACGCTTCTTGACTCGCTCGACGAATGAACTGTTGGCCACTTGATCCTTGCTCTCGCCAGTGATGTAATAGATGTGCTTCTGGTTTTCTTTCATGCGGCTGACGTAGTCTTTCAATGAACACTGTTCGTCACCAGAAGCCGAAGTGTGGTAGCGCAGGAGTTCGGATAATTTTTTTCTGTTGGTGCTGTCTTCGTGGATACCAAGCTTTAAGTTCTTGGAAAATTGCTCGTAAAGTTTTTTGTAATTATCTTTATCCTCGGAGATTTCTTCAAACAGCTCTAAGCATTTCTTGACGAGATTCTTTCTAATGACTTTCAGAATCTTGTTCTGCTGGAGCATCTCACGAGAGATGTTGAGTGGAAGATCTTCGCTGTCTACCACACCACGGATAAAGTTTAGGTATTCTGGAATCAGATCCTCGCAGTTGTCCATGATAAAAACGCGCCTTACGTACAGCTTTATGTTGTTTTTGCGTTTTTTGTTCTCAAATAGATCAAATGGAGCACGACGAGGTACGAAGAGAAGGGCACGGAACTCAAGCTGACCTTCAACGGAGAAATGTTTTACCGCAAGATGGTCCTCCCAGTCATTGGTCAAGCTCTTATAAAACTCGCCATACTCTTCTTGAGTGATGTCATCTGGGTTCCTAGTCCAGATAGGCTTCGTCTTGTTGAGTTCTTCTTCGTCTGTGTATTTCTCCTTTACCGTCTTCTTCTTCTTTTTCTTATCATCTGTAGGTTTATCCTCATCCTCGTCTTCTCCAATGTCCTCAACATCTGGCTTGTCATCTTCCTTTTTCGCCTCATCTTCTTTGTCCTTCTCTTCCTCTTCCTCATCATCACTAAGTTCTTTGTCACGTTCTTTCTCTGTTACAAGCTTAATAGGATAGCCGATAAATTGTGAGTGCTTCTTCACGATCTCTTTGATTTTGGACTCCTCCAAATATTCACTTTGATCTTCTTTGATGTGAAGAACGATCTTTGTACCACGGCCAATGGGTTCACCATTATCAGCGCGGATGGTAAACGAACCACCAGCCGAAGACTCCCAAATGTACTGTTCATCATCGTTGTGTTTTGATGTTACTGTAACTTTATCGGCGACAAGGTAGGCAGAGTAGAAACCCACACCAAACTGACCAATCATAGAGATATCAGCCCCAGCTTGCAACGCCTCCATAAACGCCTTGGTGCCAGACTTAGCAATTGTACCCAGGTTGTTTACTAGATCGGCCTTGGTCATACCAATACCCCTGTAATAGTTTCAAGTGTTTTAATATTTTTGTCAACTAATTTCCAAGGCAAAATATCAACTTAAAGCTTTATGGAAAGTGTTAATACAATTATTAATTTAATTCTTATTTTCGGTGAAATGTAGGGTTGAAAAATTTGATGATAACTTACGAGTCGATAAAGGTGAGAGTGCGATCATTTTTGTTGGGGATGAGTTTGATTCCCAATTCTTTGCAAGAGTCGAGCTTTGATGGATCTGTGAGAGACTCATAACGGATTTTGTCCAAGGCCTGAAATATTTAATGTTGACATAAAGTATACTCTCAGGATGAATTTTTCAAATTAAAAATTAAATTAGATTAATTTAAAAATTATAGTTTATTGAAATGCCATCGACAATTACGTAAAAAAAAAAAAAATTAGAGCGCCTAAATGCTCTACTTTAGTGTACGAAAATAAATAACCATAGGTACTTACATCAGACGAGTTGGAAATCAGTTCTCGAATGAAGATCTCCTTGTTCGAGTAGAAGGTGTTGATGATGAGACTCATCAGCTGGGCGATCTCCGCCTGGAAGGCAAAGGTCTCAACCTCGCCGCTGTTCTCCATTGCGACGTCTTCTGACATCTCTGCTTATGATTTTGTTGTCCGCAAACTTCGATGTCGTTCGAATACAAAAACGTAGAACTTTGTCACTCCCTTCTCTCTCCTTTCGATCAATTAAACTCAAATAATTGTAATATGCACCAAGTACAGTCAATTCAATTAATCAACAAGAACTTTGATAACCTTCCAATGAGCTTTGAAACGCGTTTATACTGTTAAATAGTTAATCGCTTGAACAACAAGCTAAAAAGCACAAGAGCGTTGCTCTCAATCGATGTGACTCGCACGGCGTCTGAACAGAAACTGTGAAGTTTAGGGCGTCGCTTTTGGTTTTATACCTGCGCGCGGCCCTTCTCGAAATTTCGCACAGTTTCCAGTTGCCTTGATGCCTTCTGTCTCGAAACTCTCGAACCTTCTGTGGCGAGCGTCTATACCTGATGTCTCAGGTGGGCCGTGCTGTTCTTTTTTCCTCGCACTTTTTCCCGCGATGGAAATTCTTTTTGCAAATTTTGACACCCGATTGAAGGTCGAGTGCAGGTATCGTCGCGGAAAAGATGGTGCTGGTACGAGGTTAAAGGGTTGGTGGCTTGACGAGTTGGGTAAGCGGCACCGGATGTGTCGTTGTCGCCGAAACGTCTCGATATTAGGGAGCGGAAGGGAAAGAGAGAAATGCGACTATGCAGTTGAAATTGCATGAAAAAAGTGTGAATTTAAAAATGAAAAGCTGGGTACTATGGTCCAACAATTGATTATTTATTATAACGACAGGGACTTCATTTCTTAGCCAACTGAATTGCTTATTGAAAAAATCATGGTTGTTTCGGGGCAAGTAAGTATTGATTCATCCGCGTGGTCGAAAAATGTTTGACGAATGCAACGTTTTTTGTTGTTTTTCTTTTGTTTGACCGGTACACTTTTTTTAAAAGAGTAAATCTCTAATGCCCGTGTAAATTATTTATTATTGCGTACATTAATACACTAATTGTAAGTACAATTGAAACATGACTAAAACACGTAATTTGAATTGTCAATGCTTTCAACTTAGGTTTTGTACTTGCATCTAAACTTTATTTCAACAAGTTTAGTCATGTGCCATTGACTAAAACCCATGTAATTAACGTATAGCATTCGAAGCAAAAGAAAATTCTTATTTATCAAAAACATGTGTAATTGCGTAGGTACATGTTGCGAGGAACAATCATTTACTGCCAACACATCTATATGCTCCAACGCTTAAACGGATACATCTCTTAAACGAATTCCCATAATATATTTTAATTGTATCACATAGATTATTCAAATTGCTACAGTCCATGACAATAATTTTATCGTAATTGTTTAACTACGACTTTTAATTGACTTTGTTTGAGAGCAGCGTGGCTCTTTTGAGAACATTCTCGATCTGTCATCGTTTACCTTGGCTATATGAGCGGGGAGCTGACTCAGCCTACAATATTAGCTAGCACAATACTTCTTCAGGCCTTCAGGCACTTTTGTGTATTGACAAATTTAATATTAAATAAATTACATATTTTTCCACAGTTTAAATGTGTTCAAATTAATATGTAAATTAACTTTTTACACATCGAGTACTGTGCTTTCTCCCTTTTATTAGTTCTGTTGCTTAGAACGGTATTTTCAATTTTTTGCAGTTTCTTTGAATTACAGTTTACTGTGTCGATCGCATGGTCGAACAATCTTGGTGTCAACTGATTTTTCATTTGATACAGAACTTGTCTGTGCCCATACGTAAACGTGCATCATCGCGTGTAATATATATTTTGACTTACTACTCTCTAGGCCAAAGATTTGTGACGCGAAATTATGCAATGCGGGACTGAGGTGAGTAATTAACGTAGACGTCTTCTTCGGTGAATGAGCGTTCCAAAAGTTTTGGACCAAAACTCCTTCATAAATTATTGATTGTACATACATTATTATTCAGTTCAGAATTAGTGAGAATACTGTTGATGAATACAGCATTTGTGTGGAACGGTTAAATATTGCCGTTCAATTATCGTGTGGATTGAAAAAAAAATTTTTAAAAGTACCTTATACTAAGTATCGTGGGGATTTTAAATTTTAAATTCAATTAGTGCAAATACATTTTACCTTGAGATGTTATGTGGATGAGAGCTTTTCAATGTATGAGAAAAAACAAACAATTTAAAAAAAAAATAATAAATTTTACCGAAACCCATTTTTAATACAATGGAATTTTCTTAAATGCCCATATAAACATATGTAACATGGCATCTGACTATATCCTTCAATGTCTTAAACTTGAATTTATCTTGTGAGCTTCAACAAAATTTGTCCAATCAATAGGCCTTGATTTCCTAAATGTTTTCTTTAATTAGTAGTTCAAAATTTTTTCTTTGTCAATATTCATAATCCAGAAGCATCAAAGCTTTGCTCCATCGATTTCGATTATGTAAATAGAGTAATAAATATACATATGAATTACATTTATCAAAGAATTGAAACGTTATTTTGCTATGTTGTGCTTCAATATAGAAATAAAATAAGTATACTTGAACTTTTACGTAAAGTGCAAAGCGGCTATTTTATTTTTTCTCGAAAGAATTAATAAATTTTCATTTGTTTCAGGTTACTTACCGTCGGTAAGTTACCGAGCACCGATGAGCCAGCCTGAGTGTGAGTGGTTTCACTAGTCAAAGATAGGTGTCGTTGTCGAGAATTGTGGCGCAGAATTTAAAGTTACATTTTTGACTATAATAATAAATCTACAGTGAACCCCGTAAGTTCAATATAACGTGTCTTTCATATATTACGACAAATTAATAATGTTGCTGTCAATGGGATAAATATTCTTGTTGAAATCTCCTTCACCGCATTAAGAATGTGTATATACATCTGCAAGCGCGTGCCTGTGCACATTAAAAATGTGTAAGATTTGATACAATTTATAACGATGCAACATTACATCTCTAGTTTTACTTGTAATCGAGGACAAACATGAAATTGATCTGGAGAAGATGAAATTCATTAATGGTTTATTCGACAATGCTAAAAGAAAAATTGTGGCAAATAGTTTAATCGGTCATACATTTGATACGATTATGAATAGTAAAAAATTTACCCTTTGTAAGCGAGTTACGATCAAAGTATGAAATTAAACCAAAAATGTAAGAAATTTCAGTGTGTTATTTAATTACATTCTTTGTGTCAATGATTTTTTTCTTCATTAAATTGTTTATGTTTTATCAATTATTCTAGCAATATCATTAATACTCTAAGGTGTTGTTTACTGAAAGGGATTTTTTCAACGGTCAGACATTGTATTGATTGACTTGATTAGAAATTTTGAAAATTGGATACTTAGTTTTTTTTCTTTTATTTTTCACGTGCAACACAGGGCAGAGTAAGGCGAATTCATATTATTTTTATGTTTTAATATTTTTTGTTTACCAAGCATGAAATGACATCAAATGATTTCACCAATGGTATCTTCAAGAGACACACCAAGGCTTCATTAATAAGAAAATTTTTTTATGGCCACAGAATGTCTGACCAAATTCAGTGTTTACTACTTGCACGGTACTGTACGCATTATACGCCCCTCCTAGCTGCAGCTAGACATTAGTTAATATTTTTTGCTGTTCTTGTGTATATAACGTTAACAAAGAAATATTGTACTGGAATCATGAGATTTTTTATCATTAAAAGTAAGTATTAATTTTTTAAAAGATTCGTAAAAACGTTTTAAAATAAACAGTTGGGATTCAGATNGTAATAATACTAATGATAAACGCTACTGCAAAAGTATGAAAAATAAAAGCTGTTGATTAGTTGATCAGTTCTCGTCGCCCGCAACTTCGAGCACCCCCGTGATAGAGCAGAAAAATGTGTGCATTATATTAATCAGAGTAACAATAATTTTAATAGTAATAAAAAAGTATTATTGTTTGTTGAAAATTATAATCCCTTAACAAAGGTTGGCAGTTTATTATTTTCTTTTATTTCCTTCCATTGCCATCTCTGCACACTTTGTGCCCAATTGATATCACTTGTCTAAGCGGTACCTTGTTTTTTTTGCTCTAGTCGAAGCTTCTCGGACAAACAAATAGCGAGCGATGGCAAATAAAATTTTACTAGGTTTAGGTATAGGACATAAAAAAAAGGTAAAAATTTATCAAGCAAAAAGCTCATGTAAATAAAGAAAAAAAGAGTAAATGAAATAGTTTATGAAATCTCGAAATTAACGTTAATTAATGTTTGTTTATCGATCAGCTTCTACTCGAGCAAAGTTACATTCAATCACATTGTTTCGACGCATAAAGTGCCATTACTGTATGTATACGATACGTGCATTATTTGTTACTCTTAATTTTAAAATTTACACATTTTTTTTCTTGCGCCTTGTTGTCAATTGTTTTATCATCACTTTTTTAATGCTAATTTAAATGTTGATTTTATATAATATGTATAATAATCTCCGACACTAAGGAGAATTTTAATCGATATCATTTCAATTATATGATCGCGATGGCGCCTTGGCAATGAGCATGCTCAAGATGCTTTTCGAGACGCCGCGCGAAACGCGTGCGTTTTTTTGTTTTCGGTTTATTTGTGTGTACATCGAACGTTGTTTTTTTCTTCGCTCTCACCTTTTTTTTTTTTTTTTTTTTCCCCAACACATTAATACATTCACACGTATTACATTCATGCAATCGACACACGGAATTGGGTTAACAAAGAAATATTGTACTGGAATCATGAGATTTTTTATCATTAAAAGTAAGTATTAATTTTTTAAAAGATTCGTAAAAACGTTTTAAAATAAACAGTTGGGATTCAGATCGACTGTAAGATATTTTAGAGTAAATTTAATAATCATTGGATTTTTAACTTACTTATTTTGTGAATACTATGAGATTTATGTAACTAAAGATGTTGTTTTTTAATATCAATTATCAATAAAATAACTGTTTTTAAGAGAAATCTGAAAAATTTTGTTGAAAATAATGTTAACATGTATTTATACATAGGTATGTAAACCATGAATTCGATGATTTGTTGGCATTTGAAAAGAAATTTGTAACGTTCATGTTATTCACCCTAAAAGGACATGCAACCTATGCACTGATGCTTTGTATGACATAATTGTTTACAATAATGTATATTTTAGAACGGCTGTAGGTACGTGCACATTTTTATCTCGAGTATTTGATGGTTTTTTTTACGCAATCTGTTTTAAGTATCGCATAAAATAAGTACCTAAAAATAATTAAAAATGTTAAACACCGAAATAAAAATAAATTGTATTAAATAAATTGAGGTGCAGTATCTCTATTGGAATTGGGTAAATATATAGGTCAGGTGTATTTATATTACCCACACAAAATGTAAATGTTTTCTTTGGGAAGGTATAGTACGCGAGTATTACTAACTATGTTTAATTCAATTTCTTTATTTTAGTTCTCTTATTTTCGTACAGCTATTATATAGATAACGTGCATAATTTTATACTCTCTCATCAATTAATATTTTTTAAACATTTTTGTCACCTATTCTATATTATCTTCTTCGAGTGCGTTGACATATCTTATCAAATATTTAACGCGCAACGCTGACGCAAACTTCATTTCTTTTTTTTTTTTTTTTTTTTTTTTTTTTTTTTTTTTTTTTTTTTTTTTTTTTTTTTTT
>NW_019379814.1:3823-29575 GCF_000648655.2 Copidosoma floridanum
TAAATGTATGGATTCAATTTCAATAATTTATTTTATGCAGATATTTCTACCAATAGAAACTTGAAAAAAATATTTATATTGATTATATATACAAAATTTTTTTTTTGTACTTTTAAACCTGTAACTATTGGTATTTTATATTAAAATTGTTAATAATGCATAAAGTAATGAAAAATGATAAAAAATCGTCTTTATTTTTTAATAAGATCTCATAAAAAAAATTTAATAAGTATCGATAATTTTTTTATAATGTTCTTCAAATGAATGTCAAATAAACAATTACATTCAATAAAATCTTGAAATTGCATATAAGGATAGGAACTATTTTTGACATGAAAAATAAGTGTAGCTTTTACTGCCGGAAAACGTATACCACATGAATAGACACAATATGCTAAGAGCATAGTATCATGAGTGACAGCTCTATAGCTTCAGGCTTGCAACTGCAGAATACTCGTTTGATGAAAACTCTCACTTCTCACAATATTGTAAGGGGTAAACATTTTTTTTTTATATACATATCATTAGATAATACTGCATCAGTTGTATGAAATTGATTTTAAATAGCACTAAAAATGGAATAGTACTATAAAATGTAATTTAAAAAGTAAATTCTTGTTGGTGTACACATTACGGAATATGGTATAAATTGTTGTTTTGGGAAAACATTTTTTTCAATTTTTTTTTTTTTCATCCGGTAGACTATACTGATTTATCACATTTGCTAGCAACATTTTGAAGCAGTGTTAAAAATCTGAAAATAAAAAAATCTTGTTAAATAAGTTAATATCAAGGTAAAAAATGTAGAGAGATAATTCGAGAGAATCACTAAAATTAAGAGCAAGCTGTCTGACCAATTATCAATTGGTATTAAGTAAAAAAATTATAAAATTTAGGTTTATATCCGTGTCATTTAGAAAAAATTAAATTAAATACGAACAAAGACTTTCAATATTATATAAAATAAAGAGCGTACAATAAAGAAATATACACTCATAGTGTTTTCGAATTGTGTATAAAATAAAGAATTTCATTCTACACAAATGTACATTCCGATTTTTATATTTAGTGACTACTACATGAAATTCACCAAACTAGTACTACTTTATAATGTATGTACTGCAATAATTATCTTTCCCTGAAAAAAGCCTCAAAGCCACGAAGATTTGCAACAGCAATTTTTTCAAAATTAGTGGTTAGCAAATAACTGTATTCACAAATAAAAGCCTTTAATATTCCAGATTTTATGTTTAAACTACTAAAAAATACATAGTCCACGATGTATAATTGTGTTTGTATCGACCACGTCAGTCAGTCACAGCTTGATCGAACTGGCAATGGTGGGTAAATGATGTGACCGGACTTGTAATAAAAATATTTATTGTGATTAAAAAAATGAAAAAATTTATCAAAATAATCTCTTATGGACTGTTGTTGGTTAATAGTGTTAATAGTTTGACTGATTCCGGAATTATGAATCACGTTTTAAGCTACTTTAAAAAAGATTTAGACTTGAAGTCCGTGACCATCGTAGTGAGTGATAAAAAGCAGCTTTCCAAGACATCCCACGAGATAATAGAAAATATTGAAAAACACTTTTCCACTTTATTGTTGACGACAAAGGTAGTGAACTCGAGAGACAACCATAGCATGCGAGATAGCATGAATCGCACGTTGCAACTATTTTCTGGATCATCGGAACGCAATACTTTAAAAATTCTAATAATAGACCTTTCCATCAGTAAACTCCAGTTGAAAACAGAATTTTACTTTTACTTCGATCTATTGAAAAACCACACTCATTTTGGTCCACGTCCTCGTTGCCTCGTGTACTTGGTTAACGAAAGCCCTACTTTGAAAATACGCAGTATTTTGAGGAAAATGTGGTCCATAAAGTTTTTGTACACTACTCTCGTCGAGATAGTCGTTTCGAAAAGATGTGCAAAAAATAAACACCTTTTAAAATCTTGTAAATTCATTGACTACACCACGAATGTGATAGTATTTGATTACAATCCATTTATCGACCAATTACAATCCAAACGTGACCTTAAAAATTTGCAATTGTTTCCTGATAAACTTCGAAATTTACATGGGTACCCAATAAGTGTGGACACACATATAGTACTGCGAAATATAAAGAAGCCAATACCAATGGAAGTGTATTTAGGTAAAAGTGAACTTGAAAATTTTTACCGATACTTAATGCAGGCGTTCAATTGCTCCATTGATATCCAAGACAAGCCCAACGTCACGGGGAGATTGTACCTCGACAAACTTGACATGGAGGGACTGTGGAAAGTGATACCAGAGAGATTCGATCGGCCGTACAGCACGTACTTTGTAAAGTACAACTGGCACGTGCAAATGTGCATCAAACAACACGGTTTCTATGAGAACAAGGTCCCCTGGAAGTCAATCACTTTGGTTGTTGTGTTTCTTTTTGTGATTTTATCATTTGTCATTTTCAAAAAATTATTTAACTACAACTCACAACTTGCGGACAGTTATAATTTCGTTATGATTTTATTCGGTAGTGACGTGCGCGTCCCACTGAACAAGAGTATCGACCGAATTGTTTATCTGACTCTTATTTGCATATCCGTGACTTTCATATCGGAGTCACTGGAAGGAATATTCAGCGCAAGTTTTTTTCAAAAACATTTTTACGAGTTCAAGACTTACTACGATGTTATCGGTGCAAAAATGGCACTGGAAACAAGTTCCGATTCGCACAAGTACTTGCAAAGTAGAAATACTGACGCTGCTTTGCGCGAAATCTCTAAAAAAGTACAAAAGGTGCACCCCCTTTCGGAAACCGGTTGCACGTTTTTCTTTTTCACATCGGACGTAAATTTGTGCATCGCGGAGTACGGGTACCTGATTTACTACAGATTACTGTACAAATTTTACTTTCGAGACAGTTCTTTTTTGAGTACAGTCGAAGAACCGTTAGAGCCCTTCAACTATTACCGGACCATGAGGTTTTCGGCACATTCGCCGTACATCGATAAGATAACGACGTTGCTTTACTCGATAACGGAATCGGGTGTTCGACAGTATTGGGTGAAACTGTACGCATATCGTAGTATCGCTAGAAATTTTTACGTGCCGTTTTTCCATGATGAAGAATTAAAGAGATTTTTAATGACGTACTACGGTATTCAGCGCGTACCCAATACACCGCAGATCGATGCCAACACGTTAATTAGTGATCGATTGTTCTACATTATGTTGATTGGCTTTTGTCTTTCTGTTTTGATTTTCATTTATGAGCGATGTAGCAAACCGATAGAAAAAACTTTGCAAGTTGCAAATGAATAGCCAATAAATGTGTTTGGTTGAAAACACTTTTATTAATACGTATAACTCAAGAATGTAATTCATTATAGTCAAAAAATGGATTGAATACAGTTCGATCGAAACAGTCATTTTTGTGCGAAAAATCAAGTACTTTTGTTTGAAAACACCCATTTGAATATCTCAAATAAAAAAAAAAAAAAAAAAAAAAAATTATTCAATTAAACCGTAGTTGTAATTAGAAAACACAATAAATGTGGTTAAATGTAAAAATTTGTAAACCTTTTTTTTATTAATGATCCCTTGACTCCACTTACAATAAATCTTGTTAAAAAAAAAATAATAGTACATAAATTTATTAAAAATTTTATAAATGCGGAAGCCCGGTCACGACATCTGCATAAAAACACATAAGCACACACAAGTATAAGTATGAGTGCACAAAAACACGTTTACGTGAAGTTATCATTATGTATAGTAGTAATAGTAATCACTACTAAGGTACTAAGGTACTAAGTAGTGCCATATGGTAGATTTCATTAAACCATATAAGGATATAAGTAGAATACCTATACTTTTGGAGATCAATTTTCGGGTAGAAAATAGATTGTACACTTGCCGCAAACAGCACAAACAACGTCAACATATTATTTTCTATCTAAATTTCTAGTTGCGGCTGGTTTGTAATTGATTAAATGGCACTACTATAAATAGTGATAATTATTTGGATCAGCGCCATCTAGCGGTCTTTATTTTTTGGCTATAAGTGGCTCCTAAACTTTTGAACTCGAGCTCTAGCGATTAGAGCCATTTAGTCAATTATAAACCAGCCGCAACTCATTTTGTAGCCATAAAATGAAAAAAATAATAGTACGTGTGTTTTTGGCGGCAAGTTAACAATCTATTTTTTACCAAAAAGTCGACCTCCTATGTGTTTATACTTTTGAAGATAAATTTTTGAGCATAAGATAAATTGTTAATTTGCCGCCAAAAACATATATATCGTTATTTTTTTATTTTATAACCATACAATTAGTTGCGGCTGGTTTGTAATAGACTAAGTGGCCCTAAGCGCTAACGCTCTGGTTCAAAAGTTTAGAGCCACTTTTTAGTTCAGGAATCCGCAACGCTAGATGGCGCTGATCCAAATAGTTTGTGGTGCGTGTAGTGAGGGTCCCCACAAGTTGTTACTAAATTTATAGTAGTGCCCTTTAATCAATTATAAACCAGCCGCAACTGATTTTTCATATGTAGAACGATAAGTTAAC
This sequence comes from Copidosoma floridanum, assembly GCF_000648655.2. The sequence continues at coordinate 8,392 of NW_019379814.1, forward strand.
GTTGTTTGCACTGTTTGCGGCGAGTGTTCAGTTTATCTTTTACCCAGAAATTTACCTCTAAAAGTACAAATATGTAGTTGATTTTTGGGTTTAAGATAGACTGTAAACTTGCCGCAAACAGCACATATCATGTTAAATTTTAATTTTGTAACCATACAATCAGTTGCAGATGGTTTATAACTGATGAACGCACCGATGATCACAAATCCCTGTAAAATCGACAAGTTTGTCGGTACCGTTTTATTGACAAGTCTCTGTCGTACCGGCGGTCGGCAATTTAGATGACAGGTACATACGGATATGTATTACCGATCATCATCTGTCGGTATGTCAGGGATCTCGTGTTCCTGTCGGCATAACAGAACCTCTATGCTAAATTTCTTATCGGTGGTGGGTCATTATCAATTGAGAATCTTTTTTTTTCATACTAACGCGAATTAATGCATCTCCACTTTAATTTTGACCTTATACGCGCAAGACACATTACGAACAGAAATCTGTCCATTACCTATACTCTTAAACAGCAATTGCACAGAGTGCAATACAGCATCAATGGCAATCGGCATTCCATTTGAATATTTTGAATGCACAACTGCGAGTCTATAGCTATAGCACTGCGAGAGAGCGGAGAGAGGTGACGGATCATTCGCCCTCTCTATCGCACTCGCGCATTCAAATGGATTACAAAAAAGTATTGACGCCTCACATGAACAGGTCAAACTGTTCAATGGCTTTCGGCAGCAATGGCAATACTTTTTCCCCCTCTTGTTTTGGAAGTATTAGTATCGCTTTTATTGCATTGCAGACTCCTATACTGACGTTGCGTCTGAACGCACCCTAAGTATACGTGAAGTTATCTGTAGTAATTATAGTAATCACAATACTATAAGTAGTGCCATTTGGTCAATTTCATTAAACCCTATAAGAAGAATATTTATACTTTTGGGGATCAATATTTGGGTAACAAATTAATTGTAAGCTTGCCGCAAATAGCATAAACAACGTCAACTTTTTATTTTCCGTTTATTATATTAGTTGCGGCTGGTTTATAATTAATTAAATGGCACTACTATAAATAGTAACAACTATTTGGATCAGCGCCATCTAGCGGTCTTTATTTTTTGGCCAAAAGTGGCTCCTAAAATTCTGAATCAGAGCAATCAGGATTAGAGCCATTTAATGAATTATAAACCAGCCGCAACTTATGATAAAGCTATAAAATAAAAAAATAACGATACGTGTGTTTTTGGCGGCAAGTAAATAATTTATCTTTTACTCGAAAATTTATTTTCAAAAGTATAAATACATAGGAGGTCGATTTTTGGTAGAAAATAGATTGTTAACTTGCCGCCAAAAACACACGTATCGTTATTTTTTCATTTTATAGCTACAAAATGAGTTGCGGCTGGTTTATAATAGGCTAAGTGGCTCTAAGCGCTAAAGCTCTAGTTCAAAAGTTTAGGGCCACTTTTTAGCACAGAAATCCGCAACGCTAGATGGCGCTGATCCAAATGGTTATTACTATTTATAGTAGTGCCATTTAATCAATTATAAACCAGCCGCAACTAATATAATAAACAGAAAATAAAAAGTTGACGTTGTTTGTGCTGTTTGCGGCAAGCTCACAATTAATTTTTTACCCGAAAATAGACCTCTAATAGTATAAATATTCTACTTATATGGTTTAATAAAATCGACCATATGGCACCATGTTCATAATACCCTGAACTGCGTCATTGTTAAAATCGCCAAAAGAACCGGATAAAACAGAGGAGACAACACATACATATATACATATATTAAACAGCAGCAGCTGCGCGTTGCGCCCGCCAGATATATCTCAGAGGGTGATTTCTGGCAGAGTGACCGACACAGGCTGTAGGTGGGGCGTAAATTAATACACCTAGTTTTAGTACGTAAGTACCCACATTTATACACCGGTGCAAAGTGATTGATAAAAATTTTATCATTTTTCAACCAATCCGATACTCGTATGTGATAAAATAGTTGTCGCATTTATAAATTATAGGCGTTACCTGGAGCTTCAGCTAGCATATAGGAATACAGTATATACACGGCCGTATACCTACCATACCTACACAGTCGGTGGAACACGAACGGAACGATCAAGCACACACATCAGGCTCTCTCGCTTGCGCTCGCATCATCGTCGTCGTCGTCGTCGGTCGTCGTCACAGAGAGGAGCAATAGAGGTGGTGTAGGTCGTAGTAGTGTGTGTTGCGCGTGCAAAGAGAGTCTACGGACTACGAAGTAGGTACGAGAACGACGTCGACGAGGAAGAGGTTGAGAAAGTGCGCGCGGCTTCCGAGAGAGAGTATACAACCAGAGTGGTCCCCCCGATCATTGTGTGGATAGTAACGTGATTGCTATTATTATTGTTGTTAATATACGTTAGTCGAGTAAAGCCTCCAGGATGAACGACAGGGAGGACAACGTCTACAAGGCCAAGCTTGCCGAGCAAGCCGAACGATACGATGGTGAGTTGTTTTCTTTCTTCTTTTTTTTTCTTTTCGATGTATTTTCCTCGCGCGCATACATACTGAAGAGCCTATAAGGTTGGCCGATACGTGTATTGACTATACTTCGCTACGTTGCACGCCCGGTGTCTCGAGACATGGGTCGGCTCTAACCCCACGAACGCGAGTGTCATAATCATCATCATCGTCGCAACCGGGAAGTTGGCCCGTTAGGGGTTAGAAGCGTGTACGCGAGCGGGCCTACCTAGAGCTCGATCGATTGACGCCTCCGTCGCTCCTCCCTCTCTCTATCGCTTCGCGGTATAGCTGTCTGTATATATATATACACATATCCGCGCCATAGGCACCTCCTGATGCCTCTCACGCTTTTTCTAACTCTCATTTTCCAAAATTTTTCCTCTCTCAAAGCTCCCCAAATTGAATTAGGTACGCGGAAAAAAAAGAAAAATAGCCCAGACGACGCCGCAGGCTTCTATAGGTATAACAACGTACATCTTATCACCTACGTTGGAGAGAAAGAGAGGGAGAGAGGCACGCGCGTTTCCGTCCACGCGGCTGGCTGCTCCGAAAGTGAGACTCACCATGTATACACCTTTGCACATAGAGCGTATGTACATTACGCAGCCGCTTTTGAGGGTAGGGCATAATTTAAGGAACAAAAAAGAAACAAAGAAAAGTCATATAAGTACTTGGGTAACGATGGTTGCCAAGAGACACAGAGAGAGAGAGAGAGAGAAAGAAAATTGTCGCCCATATTTCGCCGGACGGTGTATACGTTGCATTAATCGTCCGGTCGTGTTACCCAACCTACATACGTAAAGGAGGCTCCATGAACGTATGGAGCATAAGGAGCGCAGAGGATAGAGAGAAATGGAGGAGGCGCGCACACTGCATAACATGTATATATTTCTCTCGTAAAAGAGGGAAAGAGTCCATAGGCCAAAAGGAACTCCAGACGGACGTGGCTCTCCTTTAGCCGCGCTTCCTCCTTTTCTTTCCCGTTCTTTTTGCCAATATACGTGTATGATAGGTGTGTGTGCACATGCAGGTGTGTCATGTTCATGGGGACGTTGAATGGTCGCCACCGGTGTACCTATACATACACATATTATGTCCTCGAGGAGGCACCACGACTGGGAACTCTGGTGGTTATTTTCGGAGCAACTCCTTTTTTTCCCTCCCCAGTACTGGGTTGGAGTAGATTTTTATCTTTTGCAGAGACCAATCGGGTTGTGCGTTCCAAAGAATTCGAGAAAAGTCTCCTCGAGGGTACACATAGCACCGGACGGGTGACCGATCTATAGCGATCGAAAGGGCGGAAGCTCCAAAATAACCAATCGAGTTTGCGAGACGTTTAAAAAAATCATTTTCCAATATCCGCATCATCAGGTGCGCATCAATTCCGATTGAGTCAAAAAAAAAAAAACAGGGTGGCTCTCTCGACAGACAGAGCGCGGGAGCGACTGAGTCAGAGGCGCGGGCATAAATTTTTCCGACCGCCCACGCCGTCGTCGTCGTCGCAGGTGCCTCGCGCTTTGGTTGTACAGACATACGCACACGTCGGAATATATAAATATGCATCAGCCTCGCACGTACGTATATACATAAAAGCACAACAGATATCAAATGTATACGGACTCCAAATTGAATTGATAATACGCCGAGTTGTTACTCTTTGGATGTACCTACGGCCTTGTTTGACAGGCTTATTTTTCCCACGAAATGCGGATGAAAGGGGAAAAACCGCAGTATCCCCTTTCCCCCCCCCCCCCGAAGATTGACTTCCGCGCCAAAGAAAGAAGAGATCAAAGCTACTTTCTCCCCTGGCACCTATACGGCTCTCCTCCTACTGCCCTTGCCCTTACCCGCACTCTCTCTCTCTCTTTTTCTTGGTGTCTTGAATGAAAAAACGCGGCCAACACTCCCTCCGTTAATTTATTCGTCTCAGCGTCATTATGTATACAATTGTCCGCGAGGGTGTATAGTTTCATATGAAAGCAAAAAAAGAAAAGTAAGGGGGTAAGGATTGAAAATCAAGGGGGATGATATCCGTTTGCATGAAAAGGGGGTCTGGCTGGCACGCGCGAGAAAGAGAGAGAGAAGACGACACGGGAGCTCGGGGGAAAGTATTGATCTGTGCCCACCCCTCCTGGCCTTACCGCCCACCCCCTTCGTCAGACGCATGGCTATACAAATGTACACTATACCGTGTACCTTATGTGTGTGTGTATGCATAATAACAATAACAATGTATGGACAAACGAGCTTGTGTTGCGTGTCGAGTAATTTTCACCTTTTGTATACGTGATGGGCCAACTCTGGCTTTTCGACAATAGAACGTTGCATGAGTCTTTTTTTTTACCATCGTACTTTTCCAGTGTGGACTTGGAGAGGAAAAAGAGAACAAAAAATTGATGATATAGCTTGTTAGGCTAATGAACTTGTTTTCCTGTCGCTTCGTGAGAAAAACTCCACCGATGACTAACTGTAAAGCTAATCAGTGCGCGTCACCCGCGTGACTGATTAATTGCCCAATTTGGCTCTGATGAATAAGTTATGAAACCCGGCTTTTCCCCCAGAATCCTCTGTTTAAATGTGCATATACATGGCAAAACTAATGTGGATTGTCTTTTGATTGTTTTTTATAGAGATGGTCGAGGCGATGAAGCAGGTGGCTTCCATGGACATGGAGCTGACGGTAGAGGAGCGAAATCTCCTGTCGGTGGCTTACAAAAACGTCATTGGGGCGCGACGAGCCTCATGGCGGATCATCTCGAGTATCGAGCAGAAAGAAGAGGCCAAGGGCGCAGAGGAGAAGCTCGAAATGATTCGCCAGTACCGCGCCCAGGTTGAGAAGGAGCTCAAGGACATCTGCGCCGATATACTCGGCGTACTCGAGAAACACCTCATCCCATCCGCGTCGTCCGGCGAGTCCAAAGTTTTCTATTACAAAATGTAAGTCTTGCTGAAACACCTACCTCTGTAGATCTGTAATACGTATGTGTTTTTGTGACAATGTTGTTGTTTGATGAGACAGGAAGGGCGATTACCACCGCTACTTGGCCGAATTCGCGATCGGCCAGGACAGAAAGGAGGCCGCTGAGAACTCGCTCGTGGCGTACAAAGCAGCAAGCGACATTGCCATGACGGAGCTACCGCCGACCCATCCGATTCGCCTCGGGCTAGCGCTCAACTTTTCCGTATTCTACTACGAGATTCTCAACAGCCCCGACAGAGCCTGCCGCCTGGCGAAGGCAGCCTTCGACGATGCCATCGCGGAGCTCGATACCCTCTCCGAGGAGAGCTACAAAGATTCGACGCTCATCATGCAGCTGCTCAGGGACAATCTTACCTTATGGACTGCGGATATGCAGGGCGAGGGTTAGTTTGTTAAAAATCATGTTTTTCTCTCTTGGCACTTTACAACGTTGGTAGGTGGATGTATGCGTGTGTACACTGCACATCAAAGTAAGGTTGATGAGTGTTGGATGAGTACAAATTTTAGAGCCCGTTCCCGAAGCACCACCCGTCGTCCCAGCCAACGCATCCAGAGACTTGGCCAGCAGTGTACAGTCCTAAAATCCTCCTTCCTCTCGATCTCCCGTCATTTATCCCGTTATCGCATGAAAATCTCCAGGTTAGCTATTCCGCACCTTAATAGAAACATGTACGGCACAAAAAAATCCATACTCAGTGTTGCGTTCTTTATGTGCCTTTCCATACAACACGCGTATTTTATCGATTTTCTTTTTTTTCTGTGTTTAACAGGTGAAGGCGAGCAAAAAGAACAGCTGCAGGATGTGGAAGACCAGGATGTATCGTAACTCTAGTTGCAGTGAGTGTTTTAAAGTAAACGCGCATACACAACAAAAAAACATACGAGACGGGATGATGATGATGAACAACAACCAACAAACTCTTAATAATTATTAAGCAAATAAATAAAAAAAATAAATAAAATGAAAAATCAATTCAGTAAAGAAGCAGGAGGTTGGGGTGGGATCGGGGGTATACAGGGGAAGGGAGGGAGCGAGCGATGCGAGGTCTGTAGCAATTTTTTTGCGTGACCCTCTTAATAATGTTTACGCACGTACGGTTACTCCAAAAACTACAAAACCGCTATTATAAATGGAAAAGAAAAAAAAATTCATCCAATCACACATGTTGAGTTACGGAGCACGCAGAAATGGAAAGCAAAAAAAAAAAAAGAAGTATATTATATATGAAGAAACGGAAAAAAAAATAATGTAAATGACACGCACCCTGCGATATAGTGAGATTGCAAGCATTTATAAAAATAAAAGGCGCGGCAACATGTTTTTTCGTTTCCTTTTTTTCCACGAGCGCAGTGAGAAAAAAGAACAAAGATAATGTGTAACAACTTTCAAGTGTCGTCCTTGCATAGTGTATGCCTTGGATTAAAATTTTCCAAAATTATTAGTTTTTTTTTTTTTTAAGTAATCAAAGCCTGCATATCTTTATGGTTTTTCTCCTTTGATTTTAATTTTTGAGACAGAGAGACGTAGATATTCTCTTATCCACGAATCTCTCAGCTTTGAATTTTTGCAAAATATAAATATATATATTACTAGTGTGCGTGTGGAGAGGTGATGAAATTATATATATGTAATACCGTCAGAGGTGCATTACACGAGAAAATTTAGCGATCACGATTAATCCAATGTAATGTCAATGTTCGTCTCATTAACTATATTTTTTCGTTTGTAGAATTTAATAAACGATGTATCGCATCTTATCAAATGTGTGTTTAGACTTAAAAGCAAACAAGTGAATCGAAATTCCGAATGTCGAGCATTTAAAAAATGAAAAGCCATAACCACTTTTTGGTTCGTATTTAAAAAATTTCCTTTTTTTTATTACACTTTTCTCCTTGCCTGATTCTCTTTTTTTTATTACTGTATAATTTATATACAAACATACATATAAATATATATATATATAAAAATAATTCGAGCAATAATAAATGTTCCGCTGAATATTTTCTCCGAAATACATTTTGATTTTGTAATTAAACGCGTTTACACATTTATTTTCCAATCACCCCCATGCCCATCAAACTATAACAATTCATCAATTTTTATTTTTTTTATATTCTCATGAATGAATCGCCAAAGTAACCGTACTCCATTTCCGTATGCATTCGTTCAGAGGGGAAAGAAAAAAATTAATATTGACGACACACATGGTAACGTTGCCCAAAAAAAAAACTACTCTGCAAAATTTAGGAAAATTGAATAACCGTTTCGTATTTAATCACATGGTAGACTGAAAGAATTCAAGCTACAAAACTAGCTTAGTGACGGTTGTTCTTGTTCTTACACTGCTTGAAAAAAAAAAGAAAAAAATTGTACATCGTACGGAATAGCAATGATGAAAAATTAAAGTAACGAGAGGTATGAATATTTAGAAGCTGTCCCAAATGTAGCGGTCGTACTAAACGTGTTTTAGCCGAGTAGCCGATCTCTCTTCCGCGACTGTGTACGTTTGCATACTATACGTTCTCTCTTACTTCAAACTTGTATGGATAAAAATAGTTTTATGATATTAAAAAAAAAAAAAAAAAAAAAAAAAAAAAAAAAAAATGACAGAATAAATGTTTCTTTGTACTCTGTCTCTATTTTTTGGTCATCGTTTTACTTGTGTTATTTGTTTTATTTTTTAATATTTTAGTTGTATCATAAATTTGTCATGTTCCATCCTTTAATCTGTATTAATAAAATATTTTTTGAAAATTCCAACAAGACTATGGCAATACTGTGCATTTGATGTAGAAAAAAAAAATTTGCTACGATTGTCAATCTTCTTTGAACACAGAAAAAACGCGACAAACAAATTTTTGTTGAGAAAAAAAAAAAAAAAAAATCAAGTTAAAAAGGTAGATTTCACGTGCGAACGGAACTAAGTTTAAAACTTTCGACGTAGGGTTTGCAAGGCAAGAAATGGGGCAAAAAAAAATCAGCAGATAAGGTCAGGTGATTAAAAAAATCAGCAAAAGAGCGCGTCGATGTTAAGGTGTGTGTGTGTGTGTGTGTGTGTACTTTTGCGTGTGACCCCGCGCGCGTTTTCAAGTATTATATCACAAAAGTATACTGCAAAAAAATGGACAAACACTCGTTGATGCAGAATAAAGTATAAAAGTAATTATCGATAATGCTAAAAGTAAGATTATTGATATTTTTAATTGTGCAAAGAGTCGAGCATAAACATAAAAAAGAAAAAAGAAAAATGATTGTGGTATGAATTGTACAATGGGACTAAAGATACAGGATTAGAAAAGCAAAAATGTTACTTCTTGCAAAGGCAAAGAATAAGTGTGTATGCGTGTGTGTTTGAAGCGACTTTTCAATCAAATCAACTCGCTTTTGCTCGAAGCAAAATTAATAACTTTGGAGTGCGTGGTGCAGATAACGCGGACGCGCTTCGTGCAAAATCGCGATAACGAGGAAAAGAGAGAGAGAGAGAGAGAAAAAAAAAAAGTAAAATTACAATAAGTATGAATTTGGGGTGAAGGGGGAAAAAAAACAGTGATTTTTCGTAAGTATTTTGGATCCGCATGCATATATGATGCTCCATGTATTAGAGTTTAAAATACAATTACACCGAAATAATATAAACTTTTACTGTAAAAGCCACACACACACGTGAAAGCTGAAAAATAAACAAAAAAAAAAAACAAAAAAAAAAGAAAAAACTGTCTAATACAATAAAAACGCTGTTGCTTTCATTTTCTTGTAAAAATCAATGTCAAAAGCCAACGGACAAATACATATATCACAGCAGAGTTTTTTTTTACGTTACATCGACTAAAATGGCTTATTGTATATACGACACACACACAAAATTGTACAATTGAACGCATCGCACGCGTGTAATGTATACAGAGGAGGGAAAAAAAGGCACTCGATCTGTATCACAAAGAAGAAAGAAAAAAAACGATGGACAAAATCACTTCACGTAAAATCGGATTCTATGGGCCTCTTGCCGGCATCCGGGCCGTCACCATTGAGAAAACGCATAAGCGCGTAACCGGCGTTCCGGTGTATCGGCGACAAGCTGTTAAGACTCGCCTGCTTCTGTCGAGCCGACGGTGTGCTCGTGAAGGCTCGAGGTGACCTCACGTCGTTGGACCGACGTTTCTTCACGGACCGAAGCTTTACGTTGCGCAGCATGTCCAGGGAAACAACGGGACCTCGAACGCTCTCCTACAACCAGATTTATTCCCATCACCTGTCACGACAACCGTATCTCAGCAAAGGAAATGCACAGGCACACCGAACGACGGGACACTCACCTTGGGATTCTGCGATGGCTTCTTCAACGTGACCTTCATCAGATCCTCGACTGTGATCGAAGGCCGGTGGGGAAACGACGTCTTACCCTCGCCACTGCTTCTCACCCCCTTTGTCACCAGAGGCAAGGGCGTAACGCCTGGTGCAGGTGGCGGTGGTGGAGGCGGTGGAGGTGGTGGTGGTGGCACCGACTTGGCCTTGATGCTGATCATCTCCTCGAAGTGCTTCAGTCTACTCTCGACGTCACCAATCAGCCGTTCCCTGTCTGCTCGCAGCTCCTTGACTTCGTTGGCCAGGGCCTCGTTGCTGTCTCGCAGCTGAAAAACCATACATACCATTCAACTTTGTCGAAACAATATTGTATAATTGTCAACGAGAAGATAATTACCCGCGCGATTTCTCGGGACAAGGTCGACAGTAGGGAGTTCTCTCGTTGTATCAGAGTGGCGACCTGCGCCAGCTCGTCCCCCCTGCGCTTGCCAAACCTCGCCAGTGCAACCAAGTGCTCGTAACCCTGTAAATATTTATTATTTGGGTACAAACGAGTAATTATTAGGATGTTTTTAGAAGTGCATATGTGTAATGATATGTTTCAAAGCCGAACCCATTTGATCCAGGTGATAAACCTTTGAACGAACCAGCTGCAAAGCCTTACGACAGCCCAGCCTTTCTTCTGATGACGTTTAGGAGTCGGAGGTGCGACCGGTGTTTTTTGCTCCTCAGGAATCGTCTGCAGGTGAAAACGCCGACGACAAACATATGCGGTACAAAGATCATCCGAAGGGAAAAAAGAATCATAGCTCGTTGTCGTACTCACCTCGCCGTCCCCGACGATCGGTAGTTGTAGCAGCTGGTCGGTGCTCATCGGCGTTTCCGCAAAACCGATTGACCCCAGGTCGACGAAGCACGTGTTGTCGTTGGCCTTATTGGACTCGTTACTGCATGAATTGTCCTTGGAAGACGACGACGAGGTGAGATCGACAATGAAAGACACGCTGTCAACCAGGATCGTCTTCTCGAACACCGAGTCGTCGTCGTCGTCGTCGTCGTTCAACTCCGGGAAATCAAAGCCCAGACCCGGTGCCATTGACTCCCCACGAGGTGTGCACTCTTGGGACGCCAGTGCGAGGTTTTTCCAAGCTGTATACTTAAGGTTACTGAAGATGGCTGCTCGGAAACTCTGAGAATTCGTTAATCGGTTTTTGTTTGCGGGCGCTTATCATTATTAGTTTTTTTTTTTTTTTTTGTTTCCTAATTAAACGACGATTATAGAGTTATGTTGGTACGTCGATTTGAGATAGGTGTATTCTTCCAATGGTTTCAAACGTTTCGACGCGACTGTTAAAACTCATGGATTTACAAGCGTATACTTAAACTTGAGATTGTTTTGTTGTTGTTGTGGGTTTTCGAACCCGTGGTGTGTTATGTTTACTGTTTGTTTTCAAGGATATTCGATTGAGGGAAAGTTAGAGTGAAAACAAACGTTTATTTAACTAACTGGTTTTTATTTAACAAGGGCTTACAATGATGATTATAAATATCGGCCAATGTGAAAAACTCGTCTAGCGAATTTTTTTTTTTCTTCTTTTTCTTATGATCAATCGACTTTATAATACAAGATATTACATGATTCTCGATCGCACTATTGACATGTAAATGCTGCAATTCGCGTCAACAATAAAGTTCCTGGATTGAAAAAAATCAATCTAACAGCTTCGTATTACGGGTTTTTTTTTTTTTTTTTTTTTTTCCTCTCGGTCATTCGTTAATGGTTCTAATTTACTTCTTGTTAATGAAATCCTCGCCTTTTTGGATGTTCTTCTTGAGTTCGGGAATAGCTGCAGCGAGGAGTTTCGACTCAAAGTCACTGAGCTTGCCGAGGCCAAGGTTCTTTTCAACTCCGTTTTTCTGCAACACGAATGATTTTTCAATTCGATTTATTTCATATACACACGCAATTTTCTCAAAGTATGTATACTTACGCCCAGCACAACGGGGGTGGAAAAGTATTTGGCTTCGGTGACGTTGGACCTAACGTAAGAGCATTCGACGACGTTCGACTCGCCGTTTAGTGCTCTGATGAGGGAGAAGGCAAATCGGGCGCCTGCATAGGCCATGGAGAGAGTAGCCGAGCCAGTACCAGCCTTGGCCTTGACTACCTCCGTGCCAGCCTCCTGGATCCTCTCGGTGAGGGCCTTGAGCTGGTCTTGCGGGAACGATACTGATGGGGTAGCTTGGGATATCAGTGGAATAATGGTAATACCACTGTGTCCTCCGATAACAGGTACACTAACTTTTTGGGGATCCAATCCCTGGAAAGAAACATTGTTTATTTAGACGGGAGTGAATTTCCTCCACAACATGGCAATGACAAAGATTTATTTTGTTTTTCATTAAAATTTTTACCTTAGCCTCTCCAATAAAGGCGTTTGCCCTAACAATGTCAAGAGTGGTAACTCCGAAAATTCTATTGGGGTCGTATACACCGGCCTTCTGGAATACTTCACTGGCAATTGGTACGGTACTATTTACAGGGTTCGAGATGATGGCCACGAAAGCTTTTGGCGCAACTTCAGCAACAGCCTGGGCGAGATCGCGCACGATCGATGCGTTTGTATTGAAAAGGTCATCGCGGCTCATACCCGGTTTACGAGGCACACCAGCAGGAATGACAACGACCTAGACACGAAAACAGATGAAACGTCAAGATACTCGGCTGTTTTATCGTGTACACGTATACACGTCTTACTTGAACTCCCTTCAACGACTGCTTGAGCTCATCTGGTCCGGTGAACCCTGTGACTTTGGAGGCAGTGTTGATGTGGGACAGATCAGCAGCTACACCAGGTGTATTTACAACGTCGTAGAGCGACAATTCGGTGACGAGTGGCGATTGCTTGAGCAAGAGGGACAGTGGCTGGCCAATGCCACCACTGGCACCCATGACGGCCACTTTGGCATTACGCTGTAATAAAAATTCTAAATTAAAACCCTTGGCTTTACTCTTGCATCACAAGTATGAAATTTCGAAAAATCACTTGGTTTAAATTTTCATGAATGAACCAATTACTTTACGTTTTGTAACGATTGTTACACAAGGTCAAAAAGAACTAGAGCAGCAGCAGCAGCAGCAGCAGCAGCAACAGCAAAATATGTAGCCTAGGCCTCATTTACCTCCCACTTAAAATCAACTCACGTCCTTGACCAAGTCAGTAAGCAGTACTCAAGTAAAGGATATATAGCTTTTAACTTTGAAAATCGTCAAGGAAAAAACAGATTGCATAACTCTCGTACTGTCACAGATATTGCAGCTAAGGCTCTAGAGGCGGGTGGTGAGATGTTGGTGGGAAGAAAAAAAAAGGGCAACCAAAAAAACTGACCTGGGAGCTAGTGGACAGCTGCTTGGCGCCATTCTGGGTGGCGATGGTGATGGTCGGCCTGAGAAAACGCGGCAGCATTTTGACGATTTGCCTCTCTGATGGTATAGTGTTTGTCAGTAAGTACAAGCAGCGACTCCGAAAGCTCGGGTGGAATGAAAAAAAGAGGAGGAGGAGAGAACGAGAGAAGGCGCAGTGGCAGCAAGTGTGTGGCCGAGGGAGCGCGCGCGCAAGATTACAGGCATGAAGTGATATTATGATTATTTGATAAAACACGCACGTCACACACACTGCACCGTTTGATCGGTTCTCCTCTTCTTTTCGCTTAGTAACGTGATGCCGCAGTGACGTTATTATGAGATACCGATTTATTTTTACTGATGCTCCTAAAATATAAATGCGTTCAGTAAATACTCTTCTGCTACGCTTAGCATATTTTTCTTATGTTCACTGCAATATATATATATATGTATGTGTCGGTGTCCGCGCACAAATTCAAATTGTAGTTCTCTTCTCCCACCCCTTTTTTTATTTTACCCCTCAATTGCTGTTCTCGGGGATCCATACATGTATCATGTATTACTACACATCTTAGTGTATCTAGGTAAATTAGCAAAATAATTGATACAAACCATTTTACTTTTTTTTTTTTTTTCAGTTCATTTGCAAAGGCTCAACTTCATTGGCTGTAGCAATATGAAACAGATATAGGTATTTAATTACATCCTAAGGTAATTTTTCTTAATTAAAAAAAATTTGTTATTAGTCAGTTTGAAATATTTTATGTCCTTTTTGTCGGACACATTAATTTAGACGTTTGAATAAATATGACCGATACAAGTAAAAAGTATGTTAAATAAAAAAGAACATCTTTATACATACGTGAATACTGACAAAAAATAAAATTATACTTGATATTAAAGTTATGAGGAAATTAATTGAAATACTACGATAATTTATTTAAATTTTAATCAAATTTATAGTTCATCTTATATTCAAGTCCCTTTTCTGACATATAATGCAAAGATACAAGAAAAAAATATTTGTTTCACTTTTTTAACTGTAATAATATATAATTAACAAAAAAAGAAAATGCTCTGAGAGCAGTGCTGAAAAATATAAGGGTGGGATTAGTCACATCAATTTTTACGTATGCCAGTCTCCAAAATCAAAAAGGCATAAGAAATCATGTATGACATCATTAGACCCATAGCCTGAAAAAATATAACATACTATAACATTTTAGTACAAAATTCTTTTCTAACGTATTTTAATTGTTTTTCTAACGTAATTTTAAAACAGCAGGAAAACACTTACCGATATAAAAAAATTTTCATTTATTTGAAAAAGGTCGGCAAAATTAAATTTAAATTCTGCACTTTTGCATTGATGCAAAAATAGTAATAGCTAAAAAAAATTCTTGTAATTCTTCAATCATTTTTAAAACATAAATTTATTACTTTGAAGTTCTTACCTGATATGTTATGCTTTTGTGTTTCACGCTATCGTGAGACGTCAAACCATTCATCAATGTACGGTTAATCCTTTCATTCTGTATAATTTATAACAGCTTTATAAAACATTAACAGCAAAAAAGAAAATTTTGTATTAGTAATAGTGTACCTGTTTGATTACCATAGTTGCACACTGAGTTATTAATAAGATCATAATTATATAATTAGAGATTTGTACGAGATCTGATCTTGAGAATCCTATGGGAGTCATGCGCAAGTAAAAACTATACATGATAACTGTGAAACAATACTCCATAAGAAACCCTAAATTCACCACTATACATAAAAATATCGGTAGGGAGTAGTAGTCAAAAATAACTTTTGACAAGTCAGCCAATGACACGTAGATTCTTTGCAATTTTATGAGTGTCAGTAATTTTTCTCGTTCACTTACATGACTGTATGAATCAATAGTACTTGTCACACCCGATGACATTGCGAAATTATTTTTCAAATGGTAATTAATCATTTTTAATAAGCATCCAATTAACGTGACAATCAATGCACATTGAAGGAGTATTGCGTCCAATATCATCAATTTAATTAGATGACACAACAGATCAAATAAGTACCACGGACGGAAGGCCGGTAGCATAAAATTTAATGGCAAAATTACTTCTCTGCTGTACGCAACACACTTGAACAGTATGAAAGAAATGTATTTCAGATATCTTAGTGACCAATTGTCATTATATAATATTTTTTTCGATCCTTTAAGGGTTTCTCTAACCGAATTTAATTCTGTAAAAATAGTAATAGCTGTTTTATGTTTAACAATAGTATGCATCAAGATAAAATCGACTGTCACAAAAGTAAGTTTAAAAAAAACATCCATGTTAATGCTGCTGATTAATTTCATATTCTTATAAGCTTCAACAAAAATTTCTAGTGAAGTAAAATATTGCATGGTAATGAGAAATGTCAGTAAAAGAATATTATATGCTATCCCAGCGTAGGAATAATTAAACGACCAGCGTTTAAAAATATTATTTTCAATGGAGATCTCATTAAAATTCATAGCTGTTGTCCCAAGCATTCGATTGTAGAAGTAAAATAGTTTAAACATTGAAAGCTTGAATTTTTTTCTTCCCATTCTTGATATCAATTTACCAAAAATCTTAGAGCAATAAAAGTTTTGAGCTGAAAAACCAATGGTAATTTATTAAAAGAAAAATAATTTGTTTTACTACATACCTGCTTTTGAAATTTTTTCTATTAAAAGTCGATTTTTATGGAATAAAACAATTAATAAAAATGTTTACTTAAACAAAAGTTGTTTAAAAAGTTGAAACGATGAAAATGTAACTCACTGACTCTCTCAAAGTCTGAAAGTTGACTAACTGCGTGCGGTAAAGTATTCCGAAAGAAAACGTATCGTTTTCTAAAAAAAAAAAAAAACTCTTTTTAATCAACAAATGTAGTTCGTTCGTGAATTTTTTACACGCTTTCGTGTGAGCGAACCTTCATTTAGGTACTTTATGCTGTACAAATGTACTATATAGCTGAGCTATGCTACGCCTTATTTTTTGAGCCAATGGAAGGATTAAGTAAATTAAAGAAGGTACTTATTACCTTAATTTTTGGTCGATTCTTAAGTATATTACGTCGGTATTTTGACAAAAACATTACCTTCTTTTAATTTAAAAACGTGTATGTACTTTAAAAACCTTAATTAAAGCTGCCTACCCCGTTATTTTGACATGCAGTATTAATTTATAACATTGATGATTCAAAAATTAGTTATTTTTTTGCCAAAAGAGAGGAGAGTGCGCCTATTCTTTATCCATCTAATGTTAGATTTAGCCTAGATTTGAGTCGATTGATTGAAAACTCGCGGAGAAAAATAGATTTTTATATTGGAAAAGTAATGCAAAATACGTTAGTTCTCATTTTTTTCTCAAAGAATTCTAGTCAACTCTTCTTTTGGCGAGGTAGCAGCTATTTTTTAAACGAATAAAGTTAAATGTCATAGAGTAACCTTGTGCACATATTAAAAAAAAATTAAACCTTAATAAATGTCTAGTCGATTTTTGCCGATCGATCAGCAGGTATTTTCTGTAGGTGATGTGGAGAGGTTTTTTTATCAGTATTCACAAAGAAAAATAGTACTCCAACTCTACAAGATTATTACATAAGAAGGGTATGTATTCACTTGAAAATAAAGAGTGCATGAAAAGGTCTCTTTGACGTAGTTTTGAGGGTACATATAGTAATACGTTATTAACCGTCTACAATACTCCAGATGCATAAACAGTTGTAACACACTTGATATTATTTTTAAGTTTTTCAAATAAAAAAAAAAAAATTATTCCATCGGTGAAAAAATTTCTGTTGTCTTATTAATAATATCATATTATATAATAATTATTTGATTGCTCGTTGATCTTTTTATAACATTTTTGATCCCAAAAAATGCAGCACGGTATAATTATATTCCTTAAAAATTGAACTTTTACAAAACATTGAAATAATTTATTTTATACATACATAATTGTGTACATTTTTTATAATTTATTAATCAAAAGTGATGATAAATGTAACGTCCATCTCAAAGGAGTGAGAGTTTCGCCTTTTTACATATTTAACTCTCGAATTTTTCATGAGTTAGATGCCTTTTAGTAGAGGATATTGCACCTATAATATGAGGTTTTAGAAATGTATTGAAGAAGATACACTTACCTTGCCGACGAAAATTAAATTATCATCCAGAAAAATTTATTTAAACTGTGAACGGTAAAACCATTTCAAATTCCAATTTTGGGTTTATCGTTAAGTTACTAAACTTGTAAAATAGGTATAATTAAAAAAATTAAAAAAAAAAAAAAAAAAAAAAAGAAATAGAGAATAAATGCAATACAATAAATGCAAAATTCTTCAAGTATTTGATTGATTTATTAAGTCCCAGTGAATTAGGACATTCAAATCTTTATAACACATTCGTTATTACAGTTATATTTATCATTATTGTTACTATCATTTTACCATACCACCCACCACGAACTGCAACACATCCAGTCATCGTATGCATATTATATAGATATACATACAACTCGTGCTCATGATGGATTTTTTATGTACTCGTAACATTAAAATTTTCTTTTTTTTTGTGTCATACGTAAAATGCTACACGTAACGTTATTCAAAACTTACACTTACTATTATAATTGTTTGACGAAAGGCAACATTTATTCATTTATTATTATTTTTTTTTCTTCATTACGAACGATGTTGCTTATTATCGTTTAATTGAATGTGGAATTTAATCACGCAAATCTGCTTCATTTTATTTGCGCGTTTTATTATCCACTGATTACAATTAAAATTACTTTTTTTCTATCTCTCATGTGTATCATTTACATCTGACAAATATCATAGAATTACAAATTCATACTAAGATTCGATTACTGCACATAAGATCGGCTGTCTTATTTTTATTTATTTTGTCGTTTCGAAAAATAGGATCACGAAATTCTTCGATGCCTGTAATAATCTACTTCATTTCTAAGTGGAGACTAAACTTCAACATGTGAACGAACTTTTAACCATTTAGGTATATTCGCTCAAATGAGACTTGCATACACCTAATATCCTCATCAAGTCAAAGCGAAGGTTTTTTTTTTCTTTCAGTTTTTTTGATTTTTGCGAGTTTCGGAGTACCTTTTGTGCTTTCACGAAGGATTGAATTTTGTTTATTTATATATTTAGCTGTGAAAAATTACTGGGATGGAATCGCATTATTACAAAACACTTACATATTGCGAGTGAACTCAAATGCCAGTGCTTCAGTAATGTACAAGTACGCAGAAACTTCACATTTGTTTCTAATAATCAAAATTAGTCTTATTATTTTTGATTTTATGCGTACTATTCGGAAATTTTTTCGTCATTCATAAAATAACAAGAATATACGAAGTAAGACTATACGTTTATTGTCTTTGAAAAATGATGCCAAATTTTTTTTACGATTTGTGATAATTACACACATTAGCCATTCGAAACAACTGAAGCACTTTTGTAAGCGTGACATTAATATTATATTACTAATTATCGTAATTATTATTATTAACAGTCTGAAAAAAGTTCACTATTGATAAATATTACGATTGTTTATAGTAAACAAATTGAAAGATTTTTGGTCCGTTGCTTTTTAATATCTATGATACAATGGACACTGATTTAGCATATCATAAGTATATGTTTTATCGTAGTTCCATGACTAATATACATACGTGTAAGGCATAGGTTGTTAAATTGGATCGTTTTAATTTTTTGCTTATCAGGACTTGAAAAACGCACGGCTTTATTAAGGGACACTTTATAATTTTCAAGTGTTCACCCAGTCGACTTTCATCAACGATATTCGGATTATTCTCATCTGGTACTAAACCATGTAAAATATTTAAAACAAGGACCTGCAAATTTTAGAGGTAAAATACACGAACTTATTGTAAAACAGAGACTTTTACGAAATTATTTCGTGTTGCCTAATTATTTTCAGTTTTAACTAAAAGTACGTGAAATCGGTTATTATTATTCTGCTACATCAAAAATAAAATAAGACAGTTTTATTATTATTATTTTNGCTTTATATTTTTGAGTAATTATTACACGTAGTTTTAGTTGAAATATAAATTTAAAAAAAAAAATTTCGTAGAAGTCTCTGTTATAAAATATTTAAAATTTATTTATAATATACTTGGGCATTTAAATATACGTATGGAATTTTTTTTCATTTTTTTGTCGACGAGTGTTCAGACAAAAATGTATATTTTAATTATAGTTAAGCATTTACAAATTAAAATAATTTTAAACCGCGTATCTTTATCACATATCTTTAAAATATCTTTACAATTAAAAATACTTCATGCCAAGTTTAAATGATTTTTAGATTCAAAGATAAAAATATCGAATTTCGTCAATGAACGTCATCATCGTCGGACCATACATATCGTTTAAGTACATCTAAGATGCATTTCTACACAGACAAAATGCAATAGGTAAAAATTTTTATTGTTAATATATTCGTGTTTAAATATTTATGTACATAAAAACGAAGAACGGCCTGTACACTTCGAAATATACATTACATCACAAAAGGGCGTCGATGTATTTTGTAACTACATTACATTATACATAGTACATACCTCGTATACCCTGATTTTTTATAAATTTTACTCATCCGGGTACATTAGAAATTTATTATTTTATAATTCAAGCTTTGCTCATCTACAACATCTAATTCGATCCACAAACGTTTGTGCTTGGTTGGTTAGTAAATACACGAAAACTACACCATTGATATTATTACTTTTGCCTTTTGCGTGTATTTTCATACATCAACTATTATGTTTCGCAATGTGAAGGAAAATTGTATTTATTAGACACTGGTTTATTACTTTGTATTTAAAATAGCTCGGTTATTACGTATTAAATAATACTTTCTCAAGTTTTGACAAGCTTTTTTTCAATCATTGAATGTAAAATTTTAATCATGAAAAATTTGTCTAAAATCAATGCTTGAAAATACACTAGCGTATTTCTCAAAGCGATTTAATGGCAACTGTAATTCTAATACACGTTTACATTTTAGAAAAGAAAGCAAAAGTGCTTTCTTACTATTTAAAGTAGAAATACTGCTACTTCCAAGTCTATAGCACAATAGTAACCTTGAACATGCTACGCCGTATAAATTTATTTCAATTTCTTGGGACAATAATTTAGTTTTTCCTACTACGATACATCGTTGACTTTTTTTAAATCGCCATCGTTTTAATAGTTATACATATTTAAATTTTCTATATCTAAACAGTAAAAACTTTAAATCTATAACAAGATAATCCATTTAAAATTCCAAAAGATTTTTTTTTTTTAATTTTACTTTTATGAAGATTTCGGCTAATTATTTTTTTCAAAAAATAAATTTACATACCGATAATATTATGAAACAGTAAAAATTTAATGGTACTTAATTAAATTTCCCATTCAAAGTTAAAATTTTGAGTCGTCCTGATTAAATTATACAGCACATATTACCACGCAAGACCATTGTATGAAACATTGCTGTTTTTATACAATTTATAGAAGTGACGCATCTTCCACACACATTTAAATACAAAAGCTTTTTGCATTTTCTATTTCACGCATCAATACATTTTTCTTGATTTAAACATCAGTAGTAGTAATAGTAAAGGTACCTAGTATATATTTACTAATTTTGCACAACTTACACAGACAGATTCATTTATCAACGTTTGATTAATGGATTATTTTATGAAGAGATCGAATTTTATCTAACGTTTGTACTTTGGTCGGAAGAACTACATACAACTATTTTTTTTAAATATTTTACCATTTGATTTTAAATTTTTCTTGTTTCTTCATTAAAGTTTTCTAAAAACGTAGCAAAATATTGATTTAAAAAGAATATGTTATTAAAAAAATTTAGATGGTTGATAAAAATAAACAATTAAACGATACATACATAA